>JAVJIF010014881.1:0-118273 GCA_038442645.1 Agave tequilana
AGCTCAACGAATCAATCATTGCTTGCATCGCTATCAAAGGGGCACCTATTTTGGAGATTGCCCGTGGTTTGGTAACTTCTCCACTTAAAGATTTCTTTTCTAGATAGATCTTTGCATGTATAGAGTAAGCTAGATTTATTTAATATATCCTTGTTGTGTAGACTTGCACACTCTTATTTTTGTATGTTGTCTAGTCTACTTAGTTTGTTTTATACTAGCCCTGTTTTGTTGATCATATGTAGAGTATTCCTTTAAAAGATTTTTTGTATCTATATACATACTGTCAAATATGAATATTTAATTTCATATTTTAACCATATTTAAGCATATAAAAAAGAAAGCAATTGCGCGCCTCAACTCTTATCTAGAGGAATAACGAGGAAAATTTCAGAACCTGTAAAGGGTATTTGGCTTCAATATCTCAAATTATTGCTTAAATTATGTGTTAAATATTAAAAATTATTTTGTCTATTTAATAATAATAATAATATATTAATTTTATGTGTTTTTTCATGCCTATAAGATTTTTAGTATTATTTTCCTGTTTTATGTGTAAAAATATAAAAAGATAAATTACTTTTTAAAATCCTTAAAATCCTATTTTTAAAACAGATTTTTGGGCTATCCCGGTCGATCGCTGGTCGACCGGGTTAACCTATCATAGGATCGGTTGACCGAGCGGTCGACCGAAATAGCCTGTCATAAAAAAAAATTTGACCAAAGCCGATCGACCAACCGTAACCGAGTTTGCGCTCGGTTAGCCCCAGTCGACCGGTGATTGGGGGAAAACTGCACACGAGAAGTGTATGTTTTGAAATCAAGAGTTAAAGTGTGTGTGCTTGGGCTTCCTCGATACTTCCGTTATAGCATAGAGGCTAAAACGAGTCGAATCCATAAGGACGGGAGGCGATAGAAGCTTTACCGATTGATTCACGTGTGTGTTAAAAGTTCTTCAATATTTGAAAGAATGAAAAGAAAGAAAAATAAAGAATAAAAGAGAAGAGTAAAGTGAAACACGAAGAACTGAGAACATGGAAATAAAATTTTATGGTTTTTGAGATATTTCTAAATCAAAATGAAAAAGAAAAAAACTCATGGGTACTAACTACTAATGACTCCACCAACATGCTAACCTCTTAGTGATAGTTGCCTCACATGTATCATTGGCCATCACTAGTCCTTGGTTTAGGAGCGTTTCAAAGCATGACCCATATGTCAACTTTCACATCCAAATTCAACCAACAAGTGCAAGCTACCCTTAAACCATCAAAACCCAACAAGAGCAAGTATGAAATAAAGTAATTTTAGCTTGTTAGAGTGTTAGAATTTCATCATCATGAGCCATCAATGGCTCTTGCAAAGCAAGGTCAAGTAGAGGCTATTAGATTCATGATTTATCAAATAAGAAGTTAGTCTAGTTAGTGGTTAGTAGTTAGTTGCCATGAGAGAAAAGATTAACTAAACATGTAAAAGGAGTTAGAGAAGAAAACAAAGATAAATTAAGAGAACCCCTTTCATAGATTGTCACCTTCTATTACAAGTACTCTTACTTCCTAACCATGTACCACTCTCTCTCTCCCTATTACAAAATCTACAAGAATGAAAAATACAAAGGATGGAGAAGAAGAACACTAACTTAAACTACCCTAAACTACAAAATGTAGATGAAACTACCCTAAAACATTGCATATCCCTGCTCTAGGAAACCCCAAGGGGTATTTACAGGCACCATGGGAAAGGAGGGCCGGGCACAAAACCCTGGCCCAAAGTACGGGCGCAGCCGCACCCGTACGGTCACAAACATAGCTATGGTCGTGTTTTCGCGGCTCTTCTAGAGTCGCGCGTGCTGTACTTTCTGCTGCGCGCGCTGTCCCGTCTGTCCCCTGTCGGTTGCAGGTCCCGTTTGTTGATTGATATCCTGGGCTAACAAAATCTCCTCCCTAGGGTCAATGGCTACTTGGTAGGCCTTTAATCACCCATTAAATGGTAATTTAGGGTCTTCTTCTTCATTGCACACCATGGACCTAGAATCATACAAACAAACCATTATTAGCAGAATTTTTATTATGATAAATGTGCAGATGTGATAAAAATTATGCAGCATTAGAGATTAATCAACCGGGCAATTGACCGAGGTGCGGATCTGCTGTTTTTACCTGGTTTTTATAGAAAACCTAACTCCCCAAATTCTTCTCATTTCATCTCTTTCCACCGACTTCTTCTCTTCTCCTCTTCAATTCTCCACCTCGCAAACTCAATCCAACCCCTTCAAATCTTTTCCAATCCAAAATTTCTGCTATATAAATTGTTAAAAACTTTTCAGGCTCTAGCCAATTTTTAAGGAGTTTCTTTGAATTTTGAAGGTAAAACCAAATTTCTTCCTTTATATCTTCAATTTCCTAAATTATTCTAGTTTATCTACCTTTATTCATGCCTTTATCTTGATTAGTGTCTTCATTATGTCAAAAAGATATAGATCTAAGAAGAAGAAAACCCTAAATCCCCTTCTAACCCTTTTATTCCTCAAAATGCATCTCATAGATTTTTCATCATCCATAACAAAACTGTTATATCTGGTAGAACTGTGTTGCTTGGTGATTTTGAGCACCTTAATTTTGCTGCTATTTTAAGTACTAGCTCACTTGAACACTTCGTCACAATCAAGGAACCCGTTTATCTTAAGCTTGTACATTATTTTTACTCTAACCTGTCTTTTCATAACAATCATATCAGGTCTAGAGTACTTGGTAAGGATTTAACATTTCACTTGAAAAATTGCCCATCTGCTACACCTCTCCTGTGAGGAGGTAGATTTATACAATATTGATTTATATGATTTTGAGTATCCTGACGGTGAGTCTGCCCTCACCGCTTCTTTGTTGCTCCATGATGATGATAACCCAACTCTTGTTAGGAACGAGGAGGTGAAGTATTATACTCTCACCGCCCAAGTCCTAGCTAAAATAGTTTTCTATAACCTCCTGCTAAAATCAGGAGAGTATAGTCATGCTAGGGGTTCTGCTCCACTTCTGATCTATTGCCTTCTAAAAGACATTAGAGTCAACATTTCCAACTCATCATTGATTATATGGCATTTGATCATCTCGTGATCCCAAACTGGCACTTGCCCTTTGGGATACTTATCACTCGCCTTTTGAAGCAACTAAAGTTTGATCTCTCGACTGAACGGTCCATCAAACTGTCAGTAGATATAAAGAGCACTTTTCTCAAGAGGATGCATGTTAGGGAGCATGCTCCTGCTCCTCAGCCCCCTCCTATCATACCTGTTGTTGTTCTTAGATCTTCTGCATCTTCTGCTTCTTTTGATCTGTATCTTGCTCTTTCTACTAAGCTTCAGGAGCCGAACCTACAGATGACCGCTCACTTCCAGTGGCTAGAGCAAAGAGTGGATAATGATCTCTAACACATTTGTGCCTTTATTCTCTATTTGCATACCTGTGTCGATGATACCTACAGTAGGAATGTTTGGCCGGCTCCTCTTCTGAGTGGTCACTTACAGCCACTTCCTATGATGGGTCCTCCATTCGATGCATGGGTTCCTTCTCCTGTTGTTCCTGAGGCACCTGCTCCACCGAACACCCTGATTTCCAAGAGGATTGACCCTTTTTGTTGATGACAAAAAGGGGAGAGATTTTGATGGAGTTATATTTTGGGAGTGATTACTTTTTGGAGTGTCTACTTTTGATTTTCTGTATTTGGATATGTATTTGGATATATGCTTTGTTTTATGAACATATATTTTGTGAGATATGTATCTGGTTTTATGTTTTGAGGTTAGCATGAATAGAGGTGCATGTATGGACATATTTCTGATATGGTATATATATATATTGCTATTTGTGTTCATATGTATGGTGTATGTGGTATATGTGTTATGTTTCTAGCTCCTTTACCATCCACCCATCTACCACTTGTTATTGGAGGTTGGAGGTAATTCGGACGGTTGGAGGGTAACCGTTTGTGCATACACTCTTATAACTCAGTATCCTTATTATGCATAGATGGTTGGCATAAGAGCCAAATTGTCATATACTATATATGCTTTTATTGTGCATTTAGCTCTTTTATGTCATGTTCTTATATATGCATGTGTTTAGGGGGAGCTTCACTTGAAGTCTCTTCCCAAAATATTTATAATAACTCCATACGTTTTATCATCATCAAAAGGGAGAGATTGTTGGCCCAAAGGCCATTAGCCCTAATTTTGATGATAACAAAATATATGTCGTTATGTATTAACAAGATTGTTTGATTAAATTTCAGGTAAAATTATATGTTGCATTTCGGCTCCCACAAGACTCACACATTTGGAGGCCAAGAAGATTTAGATCTCAGAGCCTAGCACACTAGAAGAGCTCAAGGATCAAGGATATTTGGAAGACTATTTCAAGATTTGTATTTTTAATTTTTCTATTTTAGATAGGATGTATACTCGTTTGTTAAAACTAAGATGATAGAGGTTGATAGCTTTTGGGATTGACACACACACACACACATTTTATATTCCTTTGTGTTTTCCAAACCAAAGTTTACAACTAGGCTTCTTACCGTTTTCCTTATCGAGTTTCAGAAAAATCAAGTTTCAGAAAATCAAGTTTCAGAAAAAACAAGTATTGGAAAAGCTGGTTTTTGTTTCAAAAAAGAATTTTGTCAAAATATGGTTCTAATTTATTTGGTGTTTATCCATGATCATACCCTAGTTCTACAAGTCCCTAGAACTCTATTTTCTATTTACATATCAAAAAAATTCATTAGAAAAAATTGGTTTCGAAAAATATCCAGATTAAGATTTTGGCCCCTTCCGGTTGACTGAACGGTCGCCCGGTGGCAGAGCAAAATTGCTCTGTCAGTCGACCGGACAGTTGACCAACATGCACCAAAGTGTAACCGTGCACTTCGGTCGACCGGACGGTCGATTGTCTGCAAGAGCACTGCTCTCTGTTGGGTCCGATTGACTGCCCAGTCGACCGATAGACTCTCGATTCGGAACTACGGTCGACCGGACGGTCGACCGCTTTCCTTAACGGTTGGAAATCCAATCGTTGGCGTCGACCGCCCGGTCGACCTGCAGCAGAGTTTTCTGCTGAGTTGGCTCCCAACGGCTAGTTTCAAATTTATCTTTTCTGGGTCTTGTCCCAACTGCTCTATTGTGCTTTCTACCCGTGTTTTCATCTCTTATAAATAGTGGGACTATGAAACAATTCAATAACAAGATTTCTTAGCATTAGATCAAAGTTTTACAAGTTTTAGCCTCTTTACAAAAGATTTCTCTTTGAGCCAAAGATTTTCATAGATTTGTGTTTTAGCTTAAGCCTTCCCTCTACTTCTCTACTAGCTATTTTCACTACATAATCCCAAGATTTTCACTTCCTCATCTTGGTTATAGGGTTGTACTTGTGAGCTATTTGTGGTCAAGAGTTGATCACCAATTTCCTTCGAGTGATAAGTTGTAGTGGTTGCGGCCTCGAGCGAGCTAGTGAGCTCTAAGTTGGTGTTGCGGCACCGTGAGAGAGGACAAGTGGGTCCGAAGAGTTCTAGTGAGAACTTATAACCAGTTGACGATCCAGTGGGATTGGTCATAGTGAAAATCCTTCATAGTGTTGAAGGTAGGGACATAGAGCAGTGGCTCGAATCTCGAAACATATCCTTGTGTTTGCGATTGCTTACTATCTCTTAACTCTACTCTCTCTTTACTTACAGTCCATATTGCTACTTTATTGCAAGTTTTTATTTAATTGCATTTGTTATTTGCTAGGTTGCTAGCAAGTTATTTTAATTTCGCATTATTTGCCATTTAGTATAGTCATCACATATTCACCACCCTATAGGTGATTTTCAGCATCTTCGTGACTGTGTATAGTTCTTAACTTAGAATTTTGATTCAAACTTACATACTTAAAATATGTTTTTAATAGAAGTTTTGAAGAATTACCACTCGTTGCCCTTTAAGCACTTCTTTTTTTAATATATATAACTAATCTAATTCTCTTTCAAGTAAATATTAAGGCTTCTTCTTGAGAGCAGATGCCTAACTAATTGATCATTAGACTTGTTAATATATATGTTGTGTGTGCGCGCGCGCGCCGTGCGTGTAAACTTATCTAACTATCTTTTATGTAAATACTAAGGCTTCTTAAGGCCAAAGCATCAAGCAAATTAATAGTTAAGGTTCTTTTTTTTTGTATTAAGTTATCCTCATTATCCCAAGTTTAAACCAATGTGTAAGTGTAGATAAGATGCATATTCACATGACAAATTCTAGATAGCAATAATATTTTGAAATTTTTCATCTCTACTTAAAGACTTTTAAATTCAATCAAATGATATTTCTTATCCAATTCAAGTTAAGTGGTTGCTAAATCCCTTACAACTAGGTCAACTTACTAAAATTTGAAAATTTTCAGTTAGTAAAAGAAAAAGAAAAATCTAGAAAAATCCTAAAAAGAAAATAAAAAAAATTTAACCTAAAAATAAAGAAATAGTAAAATAAAAAAATCCTTGACCCCTCCCCCATATCTAAACCTTTGGCATGCCTTCATTCACAAAATCAAGATTGAGATCACCCCAAAATTTCAAATTTGAAAAAAATCCATTATTAAATCAAGATCTGATTTATCAAAAAAAAAGCAATTTTGAAAACCCCTTTCTCGAAAATAAACCTAGAAAAATAGGTAATTCAGAAAGTTTACTCCTACAAATTTCCTGGTCAAACGCCCACCAGAGTTCGGCTAGCTCGCTGAAAATTCGGTCACTGGGCCAAACTTCTGGTCCTGTGATGCTTTGTCTTCTAGTGCTCATATTGTGGTGATTTTGTGGTCATTGGGAGTATTGAATCAGTATGTAGAGGGGGTACTTGACATACAGAAAACACAAGTTAGTACTAAAGAAAATTAAAATAGAAAAATAATAAAAGAAGATATAAAACTTGAGTTACCTCCCAAGAAGTGCTTTAATTTATAGTCATTAGCTAGACTTTCTGCTAATCTTCATGGAGGCCCATGTATGAAAGGTGTTAGCCTTGATATTTTTTTACAATCTTTTAGACTTTCTTCCATGTTTAGTTTCGCGATGCAGCTTTCAAGTAGAAACTTTGCTTATCAATTTTTGCATTTTTGAACTTGGTAGACTTGGCTGATTGGACTCTTTGGTAAGCAACATTTGATGCTTCTCTCTTGGTACTTGAACTACTTGCTTGTCCTTGGTATCAATTTTTAAGCACTTCTCGATATTCGATGGTTGTAGTGTGACCTTAAAAACTTTGAAAGTAACTTGCTCATCTTGCATTCGAAGGATGAGTTCTCCTTCTTTCACATCAATCAAAGTTCTTCCTGTGGCTAAAAAAGGTCAACCTAATATGAGGGGAACATTATTATCTTCCTCCATATCAAGTACAATGAAATCTGCAGGGAAATAAAACTTGTCGACTTTAACAAGCACATCTTCAATAACACCAAGCAGATACTTTATCGATTTATCTGCCAATTAGAGTGAAACAGTAGTCTGCTTCGGTTCTCCTAAGCCCAATGCCCTGAAAATAGAGAGAGGCATTAAATTTATGCTTGCATCAAGATTACATAAAATATTGTCAAATTTTAAGTTTCTTATAATGCAAAGTATAGAAAAACTCCCTGGATCCCCAAGCTTTGGAGGAAGCTTATTTAGTAGAATAGCATTGCATTCTTCATTTAACATTATTGTTTCATGATCCTCGAGTTTTCTCTTATTTCTTAGGATCTCATTCATGAACTTTGCGTACTTGGGCATCTATGCTAGGGCGTCTGCAAAAGGAATATTAATATGCAGTTTTTTTGACATATTTAAAAATTGAACAAACTGCTTATCTGTAACCTTTTGCTTGTTTTTTGGGAGAATGGAAGTGGGGGAACATATGGCTTGATAACTGACTTTCTCTGTAGGACCTTGCAAAGCCTGAGAATCTCAAAGTTCGGCTACCTGGGCGAGATTTCGACTGGCTGGCTGAACTTTGGGCTTTGTATATATCCTGCCTTCTTTTCTTTTTCTGAGTTTTCATCTCCAGTGTCTGTTGGAGAAGTTTTTCTTCTCTGGAGACTTGGTCCTGTGCTAGGACTTTTCGCTTCTTAACGTGATTGTCATGACGTGTTCTTTGGGATTTACCTCCGTGTTTCTTGGTAACGATCCCTGATCAATTAGATAGCAGGCTGAAATTTGGCTCATCTGCACCTCTAGGTTATAAATTGCAGCTGCTTGGTTCTTTAAATTGGTGTATGTGGTGGTCATGCATATTTGTGTAGTGGTGGCGAGCTGTTACATTGTCTCCTCCAGGCTTGGCTTCTTCTCTTGTGGTGATGGTGACCTTGCTTGTTGTTTCTGAAAGTTATTTGCCCTTGGAACACTGTTGTTGTCGTTACCACCCCATCCTAAATTAGGATGATTCTTCCAAACTGGTGTGTACGTGTTCAAATAGGGCTTATTATTCCTCTGGAAGTTGTTCACATAGTTTGCCTGCTCAGTTGAAGGGAACCCAAAGTTGCCAACTTGTCCTTCATTTGTTGGTTGCCCTGCAGCAAATTCATCATATGGAGGGTTTTGAATTTGGATGGCGCTTACATTCGTTGCGTCGAGTTTCTTTGTTAATAATGCAAGTTTTGTATGTATTGTGAAGATTGCATCTATCTCATATACTTTAGCCGCCTTCCTTAGCAACGCTCGATCTGATTGCCACTGGTAGCTATTTGAGGCCATCTCCTCAAGAAGCTCGTATGCCTCATCACGTTCTTTGCCCATAAGTGCTCCTTCGCAGCCGCGTCAATTATCATCTTGGTATTTGAATTCAATCCATTGTAGAAGAATTAGATTTTCAACCAAGCAGGAAGTTCATGATGTGAGACTTTTCTGATCAATCCTTTGCACCTTTCTCAAGCTTCATAGATACTTTCAGATTCAAGTTGGGTGAAGGTTGTGAGATCACCTCAGAGTTTTTCTGCTTTAGATGGAGGAAAGTATTTTGCGAGGAACTTATTCGCCATCTCATCCCATGTTACTATGGTATTCTTAGGTAAAAATTAAACCATGTTTTCGCTTTATCCTTCAAAGAAAAAGAAAAAATTTCAACTTTATTACCTCCGGAGATACACCATTAATCCTTTGTGTGTCGCATATCTCTAGAAAATTAGAGATGTGTCCATTGGGGTCGTCATGTGAGAATTGTTGGCCCAAAGGCCATTAGCCCGACGTTTTGATGATAACCAACCATAATAGTTATGCTTTTTACAATTTTGTTTAAATGAGCTTCAGGTTAAAAATCATAGGTTGTTTGACGGCTCCAACACAAGACTCACACTTTTGGAAACTGCAAAGGTTTGGATCCCAGAGCCCAGCACAATAGACGCGCTCCAGGATCAAACAAGATTGAAGACATTACAAGATTTATATTTTAGTTAGGATTTTTAGTTCATTTTGTCAAAACCTAGATGATAGAGGTAGATTACTTTGGGATTGTCACACACACATTTTTCATATTGCTTCATGCTTACAAACCAATTTTCATTACAAAATTTCTAACATAGTTTTTGGAAAAACAAAGTTTGAAAAAATCATTTTGGAAAAACAAGTTTTTGGAAAAACCGTTTTGTTTAGAAAAAGGATTTTTGTCAAAATATAGTTCAAGTCTTTTTGGTGTTGATCTATGATCACACCCTTATTATTACAAGTCCTAGAACTCTATTTTGTACTCTCCTATCCAAAGAATTTTTATCAAAATTTACCATTTTCAAAAAGCCTTTGGGAAAAACAGTTTTGGCCTAGTCCGGTCGACCGACATGCACCATTGTGCATGTGTGCACAAAGGTCGACCGGAACGGTCGACCGAGAGCAAGAGCTTGCTCTCTGTTTTTCCTCGGTCGACCGGAACCGGTCGACCGACAGAGAGACTCACTCTCTGTTTGGGACTTCAGTCGACCGTCTTGGTCGACCGCCTTCCCAACGGTCAGAAATCCAACCGTTGGCGGTCGACCGACAGCAGTCAGATTTTTCTGACAGTTTCCAACAGCTATTTTTCTGACTGGTTTTGTGTTGGGTTTCTCCCCAATGACTCTTTTGATCTTTGTAAGTCAGTTTTCATCCCCTATAAATAGAGGGAGTGTTCTACAACTAAAAAAACAAGATTTACAAGTTAAAGTGAAAAAGTTTTCAAAAGTTTAAGCCTTTAGCAAAAAGTTTTCTTTGAGCCAAAATTTCCAATCCTTTAGCTTGAAGCATTCCTCTACTTCTCTCTAGTTTTGTGCACTACACAATCCCAAAAATATCATCTCCTCATCTTGGTTGTAGGGTTGTGCAAGTGAGCATTTTTGTTTGTGATCAAGTGTTTGATCACCGTTCTTCATTGTGAGAAGTTGTAGAGGCATCAGCCTCAAGCGAGCTAGTGTGCTCCAAGTTGGTGTTGCGGCACCGCGAGAGATAGGACAAGTGTGTCCTTGTATTGACGATCCGGTGGGATCACCAATAGTGGAAATCCTTCATCGTGTTGAAGGCGAGGACGTAGAGCGTGGCTCGAACCTCAAAAAATATCTTCGTGTTTGTGATTGTCCACTTTTCTCTAAACTCTATCTCTCCTTTACATGCTATATTACTTGTCTAATTTCTTGCAAGTCTTTTATTGTTGCTTATTGTTTAAATAGTTTTTAAATCCGCAATATTTGTCACTTAGTATAGCCTTCACCTGTTCACCCCCCCTCTAGGTGATTTCAATTGGTATCAGAGCCTAACCCTAGCATTTGGTTTAACCACCTTAGGGAGATCCTCACTTTTGGCTATATCTATTTGTTACATTTTTTATTTGTTGTGCATTATATTTGTATTCATGGCATCTGTTGACTTTTCTAGCATCAAGTCCCCACCTAAATTTGATGGCTTGAACTTCCCCATTTGGAAGGTCAAGATGAACCTTTTCCTAAAATCCCTAGGAGTTAGAGTTGCTAGGGCCATCACCAAAGAATTTATTGAACCCCTCACTGATGAGAGATCATGGTCCGAAAATACCACTAAGGACTATGAGGCCAATGCTAGAGCCCAATATGCACTCACCCAAGCTTTAAATGAAGATGACCTTTCACGCATCATTAACTGTAAATTTGCATTTGAAGTTTGGAATGTTCTCATTATAACTCATGAGGGAACGTCTCAAGTTAAGAGATCCAAAATTGACTTACTTCGTTCTCAATATGAGAATTTTTATATGCTTGAAAATGAATGCATAGATGATATGCTCACCCGCTTCACCAAAATCACTAATGCTCTATCTTCTTTAGGTGACACCATTGATAATGACCAAAAGATCCGGAAGGTCATTAGAGCTCTTCCCAAATCTTGGGAAGTCAGGCAACCACCCTCAAGGAGCTCAATGATAGGGAGGAGATGGACTTCTCCGGCTTCATCGGCAATCTCAAAACCCATGAGATGGAGATAAAGGTTAGAGAAGAAAGGGAGGCACCAAAGAAGAAAGCCCTTGCTTTCAAGGCCGTTCCATCCACCCATGATGAGGAGGATTCATCGGAGGACTACGATGAAGACTTTGCCATGCTCATAAGGAAGGTGGGCAAAATATTCTACAAAAAGGGTAGACAAAGCAACTTCCGAAGAGGGAAACCTCAAGGGAGATTCGAAAGGAAGAGAGAGGAACCGGGTCCTTGTTTTCATTGCAAGAAGATGGGACACCTAATTGCCGAGTGCCCCTCTCTACAAGCTACTACCTCCAAGAACGGGCCAAAGAAGAAGAAGGCAATGGTGGCCACATGGGATGACACGGAGTCGGAATCCGAAGAGAAGATCGACGCCGCTCACATGTGCTTCATGGCACAAGGCGAGGATGCTACCAAGGTATATCCAGAAAACTCTCTAGATGATGATGATTTAACTATGGATGAGCTTGCACATTTTTTTTGAGGAATTACAAAGTAGGTATGAAATTTATCAAGCTCAAAATAAGAAATTGAAAAAGGAAAACGATTCTTTGAAAAGTAAATTTGATCATGTTTTACAAGAGAAAAATGAATTAGCTAATTCCTTTGAAAAAATGAAAAAGGATTTTGAAAAATATAAAATATCTTGTAAAGGAAAAAGTCCTATTTCTATTTGCAATAAAAATGATTTCAAGAGATCCAAAAACGTGTTGAAGTTTTGGACACAACTTTAAAGAAGTATGCTTTTGATATATCTAAACTTGCATCTAGATTTCCCAAAGGATTATCCAAGGGAACCACTCTCATCATTCTCATGCTTCAAAATCACACAAACATGCGCACACACACACAAACATGCATTTATGTATGGTAGTGGTAGAATTTATACTTGTACTCATTGTGGCCGCAAAGGCCATTTAGAAAAATTTTGTTATGCTAAACTAACATATTAAATAAAAATATTTGGGTTCGAGAAAACACTAACCCTATAGGACTCAAAAAGATTTGGGTACCAAAAGACACACCAAACATAATTGATGCAGGTGGGTCGTCCTTCTCCAAGACTTAGGGGGAGATGGTGCCCGGGTGGTGGATGCAAAAATGCTCAACGAACACATCGTCGCTCGCATCACTATCATGGAGGCACCCATTTTTGGAGAATGCCTATGGTTTGATAATTTCTCCACATAAAGATTTTATCTTTTATATTCATAGGATTGCTAGTTTACTTTTGTGTTATTGTGATACATGTGAACTTGCATTTCTATTTTGTTTGTATCTATGCCATGTTTAAGAATATAGTCATGTTTCTATGCCATATTATTTTTGTCCACATATCAAGATTTTGTTCTATATGAATTTTGTCAAAACTAAGATTTATTAAGCAAATAAATAGAGATGGCAATTGCGCGCCTCAACTCTTATCTAGAGGAATGACGAGAAAAATTCAGAACCCTTAACAGGGTATTCGGCTTCAACATCTCTTATTTATCGCTTTATTAATAAATAAGAATAAAAATTAATTAACAAATAAAAATAAATATATTTGTGTTGCCAAGAATGATTTAAAGTATTTTAACATCTTTTTGATAGATATACATATTTGCTGTATGGATATTTGATTTAAAGATAACAAAAAAATAAATAAATATTTTTTTCCAAACTGGCTTGCTCTCTGTTTTTGGGCAAGACCGGTCGACCGATCTGGCCTGGCATAGGCACGGTCGACCGGAGCAGTCGCCCGTTCTAGCCTGATATAAAAATTTTAATTTTTACCCGTAGCCGGTCGACCGACTGTAGTGGGCTTGGTCTCGGTTTCCGCCGGTCGACCGGACCGGTCGACCGGGCGACGGGTTCACAGTTTTTTACCCGATCCTTTATAAAGCCCTCAACTCTCTTTTCATTCTTTCATCCGCCTTTTCCACATCTCTCTCATCTCCTTCAAAACCTTAACTCCATCCAACCCTTCCCCACTCTCATAAACCCAAATCCCTTCTCAAAAATCTTAAAATTTGCAGTTTCAGGCCTGGATCCTCATTTCCTTAAGGATTTTTCGGTTTTTCTCCATATATTTCAAGGTAAAAATTTCTTTTTATAGATCTTTCTATTTTCTTTATTTTTCCTTGCTTAGATCTTGTTGTTAGCCTTGATTCACTTCCATCATGTCGAAGAGGACACATTCAGAGAAAGGTAAAACTGCTCAATCCTCTTCACAATCATCACTCTTTGTTTCATCCCAAGCTTCTTATAAACATATTGTTCTTTCTACTAAGACTGTTAGCTCTGGGAGATGTGTGGTGATAATGATTTTGAACATCTCAATTTAGCCCCCATTTTAAGAGCTAATTCTTTGGAAAATTTTCTATCAATTAGGGAGCCAGTTTACCCATCTCTTATTCAATATTTCTATTCCAATCTTTCATTTGAGTCCAATCAAATTAGATCTAGAGTTTTGGGGAGGGATATAGACATCTCCCTCCAAGAGTTTGCTCATCATCTTCACCTCTCCTGTGAGGGTGAAGACATTTAAAATCTGGATCTTCATGACTTCGTTTATCCGGACGGTGAGTCTGCCCTCACCGCTTCCACGTTGCTTCACGGTGATGACACCCTGCACTAGTTAGGAATGAGGAAGTAAACGTTACACTCTCATTGCTCAAGTCCTAGCTAAGATAATTTTCTATAACCTCCTGCCAAAATTAGGAGAGTATAGTCATGCCAGGGGATCTGCTCCACTCATTATCTATTGCCTTCTGCGAGGCATTAGAATAAATATTTCTAGGCTCATCATCAGCTTCATGACGTCTGACCGTCTCCTAGTCCCCACTCGGCACTTGCCTTTTGGGATGGTCATTACCCATCTGCTGAGGCAACTCTATTTCAATCTCTCCACTGAACAGTCTGTTGAACCGTCAGTTGACCTGAACAGCACTCTTCTCAAGAGGATGCGTCCTATGGAGCATCCTCCTGCTCCTCAGCCACCTCCTTTCCATCCAGCTGTTCCTTTGCCTGGCTCCTCTTCTGGCTCGTCTGCTCCTTCTGATCCCTATATTTTTTTATCCACTCAGATTCGGGAGCACCACGAGCAGATCTCTGCTGAGATGACTGCTCATCGTCAGCAGATTTTCGCGGAGATGTCCGCGCACTATCAGAATTTGGAGAATGACATGGGCTACATCTGTGATTCCATCCGCTACTTGGAGTCCTATCTCGGTGGCATCTACCTGAAGCATGAGTGGTCAGTTCCAGTTCCATCTGCTCATGCTCGGCCTCTTCCTCTCACAGGCCCTCCGTTTCCCGTCAGGATTCCTGCTTCTCCACCTCAGCCAGCTACTACACAGGATTCAGAGTCTGAGGAGGAGTGACCCCCTTTTGATGATGTCAAAAAGGGGGAGAGTTATTTGGAGAGTTATGGGCTGTTTTGCTTTATGTGTTTTTATTTTGGGTTGTAGTTTTTCTTTCATGTATTTTGATTTGGACATGTGACATGTGTGGACATGTATTATGTTATGTTTCTTTTATGTATGAACATGTGTTCCTCTATGGCAGTTATGTTTCTCTTTTTATTTGTGGCATATGTGATGTGATTGGTTTGTGCTTATTATGTTTTATGCTTTTTATTACCTCAATCACCATTTTTGGAGGATGGAGGAATTATTGGATGGATGGAGGAAACCATGTATGCATACACCTATAATTCTGTATTTTTGGTATGCATGGATGGTTGGCATGTGTATCAGTTTAATATCCTATATGCCTGTGTTTTGCATATGTATCTCTTTTTGTGATCATTTTATATATGCATGTGTTAAGGGGGAGCTTCACTTGAAGACTCCGCCCAAAATATTTGTGATAACTCTATATGTTTTGTCATCATCAAAAAGGGGGAGATTGTTGGCCCAAAGGCCATTAGCCCGACGTTTTGATGATAACAAACCATATATAGTTATGCTTTTAACAATTTTGTTTAAATGAGTTTCAGGTTAAAAATCATAGGTTGTTTGACGGCTCCAACACAAGACTCACACTTTTGGAACCGCAAAGATTTGGATCCCAGAGCCCAGCACAATAGACGCGCTCCAGGATCAAACAAGATTGAAGACATTACAAGATTTGTATTTTAGTTAGGATTTTTTAGTTCATTTTGTCAAAACCTAGATGATAGAGGTAGATTACTTTGGGATTGTCACACACACACTTTTCATATTGCTTCATGCTTACAAACCATTTTTTTACAAAATTTCTAACATAGTTTTGGAAAACAAAGTTTGGAAAAATCATTTTGGAAAAACAAGTTTTTGGAAAAACCGTTTTGTTTAGAAAAAGGACTTTTGTCAAAATATAGTTCAAGTCTTTTTGGTGTTGATCTATGATCACACCCTTATTATTACAAGTCCTAGAACTCTATTTTGTACTCTCCTATCCAAAGAATTTTTATCAAAATTTACCATCTTCAAAAGCCTTTGGGAAAAACAGTTTTGGCCTAGTCCGGTCGACCGGATCGGTCGACCGACATGCACCATTGTGCATGTGTGCACAACGGTCGACCGGAACGGTCGACCGAGAGCAAGAGCTTGCTCTTTGTTTTTCCTCGGTCGACCGGACCGGTCGACCGACAGAGAGACTCACTCTCTGTTTGGGACTTCGGTCGACCGTCTCGGTCGACCACCTTCCCAACGGTCGGATTGGCGGTCGACCGACAGCGGTCAGATTTTTCTGACAGTTTCCAACAGCTATTTTTTCTGACTGGTTTTGTGTTGGGTCTCTCCCCAACGACTCTTTTGACCTTTGTAAGTCAGTTTTCATCCCCTATAAATAGAGGGAGTGTTCTACAACTAAAAAAAAGATTTACAAGTTAAAGTGAAAAAGTTTTCAAAAGTTTAAGCCTTTAGCAAAAAGTTTTCTTTGAGCCAAATTTCCAATCCTTTAGCTTGAAGCATTCCTCTACTTCTCTCTAGTTTTTGTGCACTACACAATCCCAAAAATATCATCTCCTCATCTTGGTTGTACGGTTGTGCAAGTGAGCATTTTTTTTTTGTGATCAAGTGTTTGATCACCGTTCTTCATTGTGAGAAGTTGTAGAGGCATCAGCCTCAAGCGAGCTAGTGTGCTCCAAGTTGGTGTTGCGGCACCGCGAGAGATAGGACAAGTGTGTCCTTGTATTGACGATCCGGTGGGATCACCAATAGTGGAAATCCTTCATCGTGTTGAAGGCGGGGACGTAGAGCGTGGCTCGAACCTCGGAAAATATCTTCGTGTTTACGATTGTCCACTTTTCTCTAAACTCTATTTCTCCTTTACTTGCTCTATTACTTGTTTAATTTCTTGCAAGTCTTTTATTGTTGCTTATTGTTTAAATAGTTTTTAAATCCGCAGTATTTGTCACTTAGTATAGCCTTCACCTATTCACCCCCCCTCTAGGTGATTTCAAGAATCCCCCGAATTGGCATGTGTGTTGCACCATTTGAATTAACCCCGAATTAAGTTTGAAATTGTTTGCTTGAATTGTTAGTATAATGATGCATGAATTGGCTCCAATAAGGAAGGGAACAGCGTAATCTCTCAAATCTTTTCTCATTTTGCTCCGCCATTGCTTTTTCTCAATCTCGTCTCTTCTTGAACAAACATTTGAAGGTTCTGTCAATCTCTGAATCAGGTTCTATGAGTTCTGCACTCCTAAAATATCTCATTTACTAGTAGTGATAAGTCTGGAGAAAACTTAACTCCGTTAGAACAAGAGTTCAGCTACCTGGCCGAAAATTTTGGCTACCTAGCCGAACTCTGTGCTCTGTTGAGGTTAAACTTCCTTTAACCTACAAAGAAAGTGATTTTTATATTAGATCTGCATATAGAATTTAAAGCAGAATAGTAATTGATATTATTGATACTGAAAATTATACAATCCCCGGCAACAACACCAAAAACTTGATGTGTACAGATTCGAATGACAAGTGTACCAATCGTTAACAAGTAATATAGAGTGAATAGAGAATCGTCCCACGAGGATTGTTGTTTAAGTACCAACTTAACCTTTCCTAATTCTAATTGAATAATCAATTTAGTTGGAAGATGTTGTGACTAAACTATTACGAAAAACGTTTGCTTTCTGTAGGCTGTCTAAAAATCATTAAAGACAAGTCGTCAAAAGCAGAGTCCCAAACTCCAGACGCAGGGCTAATCATAGCCATCAAAGCAGCGCCAAGACGCGAGGATCAAAATCCGCGTCTCAACAGCACTGCAGCACCAAGGCGCGAGGCTCGAAACCCGCGTCTCAGCAGCACTGCAGCACCAAGGCACGAGGGTCGAAACTCGCGTCTCAGCAGCACTGCAGCACAAAGGCGCGAGGGGCGAAACCCGCGTCTCAGTTATAACTGCCCTTATTATGGGGTCAATCACTGCCCACATAATGGGAAAGTTAACCCCCATTATGGAGTATTTTTAGGGGGCACGTTCGCCCCTGAAACCTCTATAAATAGCCCCGTTGCTATGGAGAAATGGTCGGTCAGTCAATTAGATCAGAGAATTGGGGGAGAAGAACCTGATTCGTGAGCTTCCACAGAAAAGGGAAAGAGAGTTCAACTCTTCAAGTAACTTGCTGCATACAAGTTAATCTTTGCCTATAATCTCTTTGAGATTTCTGGTCGACAGAGCTGTGTTACTCCGTCCGCCAACCGAAGAGAAGATCCCCAAAAGTTCCTGACGTTCACCCGGTCAACGGAAAATAAGACTCACTTTCCGCCGCCACCTGAAGAACCCAGCATTAAACAAAGGGAGGATTCAAGACTCAATATCCTCCCTTCCTTGTAATCGGAGTATAAGTCCGTTGTAAACTTTCAATTGATTCAAGGAAATTTTACGCGAATTTTTCTCCCACCAAACAAGAGATGGCGACTCCGCTGGGGACTACCTTTTCCACTGACGAGCAAGTGGTGGCGGAAGGTGACGTCATTTACATGAGAAAAACGGTCGAATCACTTGTCGTGAAAATCGACCAAGCAAAGTATGAAGAGTTCCTTTCTTCCGGCTCCAAGAGCCCAAAGGCCCATGCCTACCGTAGGGTCTCTACAGGGAAATGCCCCGAAGTCCGTCCTGAGATTCTCTTACACGCGGCAGCTCCGAAGGATGTTGTGGTCAATCGCGCCAGGCGTAACACCCGCGCCAACGTCTCTCAGGAGACCCGCGTGGTCAACCTTTCTGGTGTTCAGCCAGTCCATCCTCTTCCTCAGCACCAGGTCGTCGGGGTTCCCTTCCACCCCCACGACAGAACCGGAACGCTGAACGGCGGCAGAGAAGGCGTGCGTGTCAACTACAAGTTGGAACGACCGATTGCCCAACGGAAGTAGGACGCGAGGTCCAGACCAGCGTCTCCTCTGTACCACATCCGACACGTGAAGTCCGCGTTTGGCAGTCCAAACGTCAGGTTCACCAGTCTGGCTCTTCTGAAGCCCCACTCCCCAAACGCCAATGCAAAGCTCGCGCACCTTGTCAAGTACAAGAGGCATACGCCTCTAGGCACGGGGCCCTGCAGCCCTGTATTTCTCAAGCGTCTCTACCCAGACGCAATAATCAGCAGCGCGAGAGTTGCGTCTCTTATCAACAAAGATGCCAAGCTCACGCTCCGAAGCCGTGACGCAAGAGCTGCGTTCAGGCACCCCGCGTCTCTGAACCCTGCGTCCCAGCTGTGCGAAGCAAGGATGCCTCCCGCCCTCAGTATTGCAAGGCTAATCTCTTTGATCCTCCTCCCACGGATCTAAGGGATTATTTGACAAAGAAGAGAAGTGCTAATCGAATCACTTTGTCATGTTGCTGCGAACGGCTTATCACAATGCTCTCTGAATGTCGTTACAATTCAGGTGCAAACCAGCAGTTTCTAGCTAGACAGCTGACCCTGATTCCCCGATCAGCCAAAAGAAATCGTTCCCACAGGAGAAGGATTTTCTCTGACACTGAATATCCTGAGCTCACTGCAAACATGGCAAGCAGGAGTAGGGGAAAGCAATCTACGGTCAGCTCCGATGAGTCTGACACTGAACCAGAAGGAGTTTACCGAAATACTCGCACCTAGACCGGGGCAATCCCCCCGATTGACTACAATGCTCTAGCGCGGGGCATTGAGGTGAATGACTCGCATTCCGCTATTTAGAGTCACAGGCTTCAAACTCTTCTATAGAGAAAGAGGCCTTTATATACATGACCAGCACTCCTGAGGAGACAGCTAGGCGCTTGGAGCAGCAAGCCCAGGTCCAGAGGGAACAATTCGAGATGATTCGTGCTCAACAAGAATCTATCGATTCCCTCAAGCAGATGCTGGCACAGTTGCTTGAAGACAAGAGGAAGTCAACCGACAAAGCCTCCTCTAAAAAGTCTAAAGGCAAACGAAAAGAGGGAGAAAGCTCAACTACCGTATGTATAGAGGAGAAAGAGTAGCCTACTTCTGGTTCGTCTAAATCCTCGTCACAAGGAAAAGATGACCGAGACCAGGAAAAGGTTCATTCTAGAAGAATGAATCAATTGGAGCAGCGTCTGGAGGCCCTTACTAACCGGAAAGGCCTGCAAGAAGCAGGAGTGGTCCGGCCATATCCGACCGAGTGGGACCTTGTTCCATACCCTCCCAAGTTCAAGGCTCCGACCCTCCAAGCATTCGATGGGAAAGGTTCACCGAACCAACATATCTACTACTTTAAATCTCAAACGGGGAATGTGGTAGATAACGATGCCATCCTGGCACATTTGTTCATCGGCACCTTAAAAGGGATTGCCTTTGAATGGTTTATGAAGCTCCCAGAAGGCTTCATTAAGAATTAGGGCGATTTGGAGAAGCTCTTCCTAACGCGCTTCTTTGAAGATGACTCGGAGGTCACCATGCCTACTCTTTTAGCCACTAAGTAGCGAAAGGGAGAGTCCGTCAAGTCTTTTGTAGAAAGATTTCAGAATGTAGCACTCCGATGTCCAAGCGGTATGACCCAGGTCACCCTGGTGGAAACATGCCGCCATAATCTACAAACCTCGCTCCTCGCCCAAATAGGAGTTGCCGAAAGCCGCATCTGGAAGCAGTTGATCCAACAAGGTGAACAGGCTAAAGAAATTGTCGCCCGAGTTAGGACAGAAGAAAACAAACCCAAACCTGAGAGGTCAACAAGGCGTGCGCCAGACACATCCCTCCAAGCGAAAAGGAAGGATAACTTGGCGACAGAGACCAAATCTCCCGTCAAACCTCAACCGGTCAAGGGAAGTGGCTCTTCAAGCCAACCACGCGCCAGCAAGCAGTATTCCTTTAAGGACGAACATGTCGACTCGCTCTTCAAGTTACTCAACAAGAGCAACAGACTGAAGCTTCCTGAAGCTAGGCGCCCTGAAGAAGTCGGTAAAACCGATAGTCCCAACTACTGCTTGTATCACAGGATGCTAGGACACCCCACTAAGAGCTGTTACGTCTTCAAGGACATCCTTCAGGCTCTGATTGACGCGGAGGTATTAAAACTCCGTCTAGAGCAGAAGAAGGTGACGGCCAATATGACGTCATTTCTCCAGTTTGGAAGACAACTTCCAACACCCTCTGGAGTAGTCCCTGTCCTAAAAGGAGAGCTGAGAATGGTCAACATAAACCTCACCAGCAGCAAGAGAAGGGCCTGGTACCTGTTTTCACACCTCGGGAAGAAGTCATGTGGATTCATCCTGACCTTGTGGATGGCCAGCAATGGACGACTGTAACCAGCAGGAAGTCCAAAGGCAAAGCTAAAGCTTCATCCTGTAATGTGGTATGTGCCTCTTCTCGGGAAGTGGAGACTGATGTTCTCTCGTTAACTGATTCAGAAGAGGAAACGTTAGCTCTGGCCACAGAACCCAACCAACTTGTGGCGAAAACCCGTTCGGGTCAGTCATATTTGAAAAAGTATGACGAAATGGTGGCAACTCCTCCAAAACCCGCTATGAAATCAACCAAGCCCTCCACAAAGCAGCCCGTGGAGAGACAAAAAGAGCTTTAGTTTTCCAAAGTTCTCTCGAAAGACATCGCGGAAGGATCCACAGCACCTTACCGCTTTGATGTCCTGGCTCAACTGGCCAATATCCAGGCCCGAATTACTCTTTATGAGCTCCTCAGGCTATCGAAGTCAACCAGAGAAGCTCTGCAAGAGGCCCTAGCTATTGCTGAGATTTTCATGACCCAGGTACCAATTGGACCACAGGAGGAAGATGTAGAGGATTGCCTCCACGCCTCCCCAAATGCTCCCTGCATCACCTTCACGGCAAATGATATGCAAGTTAAGGGGAAACATGATCGACCCCTATACTTCACAGGGTATATTGGATCATCTGAGGTGAACCGCATTCAGGTAGATCCCGGGTCCGCATTAAGCATTATGCCTCGCCGGGTCATGCAGCATCTAGGGATTCCTACTCACCGTTTGAGTGCTACCCAGACTACCATTTATGGGTTCAATGCCAATGGTACCCGTCCAATGGAGAAGATCAAGCTCAAATGCCAGATCGGGGATTTAAGGTCGGAGGTGACATGCTACGTAATCAATGCCGACACTTCCTATAATCTGCTGCTGGGACGACCATGGATTCATCGTAATTCTATCGTTCCCTCTACTCTCCACCAAGTCATGAAATACATCGACAGGAGTGGAAAGGTGCGAACGTTGATTGCCGAAAGGCATCCGTTCAAGGGAGTCGAGAATTATTTCACAGATTCTCTCCTATATCAGGACTCTGTGGAAATAGATGAAATCCCGCAACCAGAGGAGCCAGACTCTGGTAATGAAGCTGACACCGAGCTGGAAAAAGAAGAGTGCATGTGGGAACTAGATCCACTTGTAACGAGCATTAATAAGCTCGATGTTGATAACACCACCGATGATGTAGGCGGATGGTATATTAATGAAGAATTAGATTTGGCGTTTTTCTCTGTATTTGCTTCTGATTCAGTGCCGTCAGACACTAGTACCGAAGTGGATGATGATCTCTGGTCGGCAATGGATGCTTTGACATCATTGCATGTACCAGTGAAATCGTCCTTCGAAGCATACCGAGATGGTGGTAATGCGCAAGAATCCATATTCAGGGTTCCAGCAAGACGGAAAGGCCAAAAACCAATTCCTTTTGGATGAATTACGTCCGAACCGATGTCCTGTGAAGAATCAGAAGGCGAAGAGGAACCCCTCAGTTCGGTCATTATGAGCCAAAGGCACTCAGAATGATGGGAAGCATGGGGTATGATCTAACAAACGGACCAGGGTTGAACTTCGGCAAAGGAAGGAGAACGCTACTTCAATCTTTTGTGCCGAAAGGGAAAACCCCTGATTATTATCATCGGACTCGCAGGGGGTTGGGCTCTGTATCAACTCCGATCCCATCAGCCTCTGACTCTGGAGAGTCATTGGGCCATGATTGTTCATCGGGCACGTCCTCGTGGGAGTCAGATGTTAGAGTTGGCAACATCTTCGGAGATCTCTCAGTGAATATAGTTTCAACAAGCCATCTGGAAGACAGAAATGAAGAAAGGATCCAATCCGATACAGATCCTTGGATCCAACACTTAAACAATCTTTGGGATACCAGCTTTGAACAGCGCGAGCCACCCACAGAAGATAAGGTTGTTCAGATCAATCTAGGAGATGAGGCTAATCCTAAGCCCATCTTTATAAGCGAAGGTCTGTCACCTTCGGAGAAAAAGGGTCTAATATCTCTTGTGCAAGAATATATAGATGTCTTCGCCTGGAATTATGAAGACATGCCTGGACTTGATCCTCGAGTGGCTATGCACTGCCTCAACATTAATACGGACGTAAAGCCCGTCAAACAACAACAGCGACGGTTCCGTCCAGAAATAATGGAGGCAATTCAATCAGAAGTCAGAAAGCTTATAGACTCTGGCTTCATTAGGGAAGAACAACATCCTGATTGGGTAGCCAACATCGTCCCCGTTGCTAAAAAGAACGGAAAGAACCGAATCTGCATTGATTTTCGTGATCTAAACGAGGCCTGTCCCAAGGATGAATTCCCACTGCCAATCACAGATGTCATGATTGATAACACATGTGGATTCGAACGAATGTCCTTCATGGATGGATTTTCAGGATATAATCAAATCAAAATGTATCCTGATGACGAAAAACATACCTCTTTCAGGACACCACTGGGGGTATACTGCTACACCGTCATGCCTTTCGGACTAAAGAATGCAGGGGTGACATATCAAAGGGCCATGAATGCCATTTTCCACGAACACATGTGCAAAACGGTGGAATACTATGTTGACGACATCGCAGTAAAAAGTCGCGCTAAAGGTGATCATATAACTGATCTAAAGGTTGTCTTCGACATCATGCGGGCCCATCAATTGAAGATGAACCCCACCAAATCCTTCCTGGGGGTGGCCAGTGACAAATTCCTAGGATTTGTTGTAACTTCCACCGGAATTCATTTGGATCCGGAAAAGGTTCGCGCTATCCAGGAGATGCAACCTCAGAGAAACCTCAAGGAGCTCAGGGGATTGCAAGAACGATTGGCGTACATCCGAAGATTTATCTCAAATCTCTCCAGAAGATGCCAACCCTTTACCAAATTAATGAAGAAGGGTGTTTCGTTCATTTGGGACAACGCTTGCCAGCAAGCATTTGAGAAAATTAAGCAGTACCTCATACAACCACCAGTCCTTGCAGCTCCAGTGTCCGAAAAACCTTTCCTGATATACGTCCGAGCGATGGATCATTCTTTAGGAGCTTTATTAGCCCAGAA
The DNA here is from genome assembly GCA_038442645.1 of Agave tequilana. Classification (NCBI taxonomy): domain Eukaryota; kingdom Viridiplantae; phylum Streptophyta; class Magnoliopsida; order Asparagales; family Asparagaceae; genus Agave; species Agave tequilana. The sequence continues at coordinate 24,204 of JAVJIF010014881.1, forward strand.
CGATGATCAAGGACGAGAGCAAGCGATCTACTATTTGAGTAGAACAATGATCGGGGCCGAACATCGATACAACCCGATCGAGAAGGAATGTTTGGCGTTGGTGTTCGTTGTTCAGAAAATGCGACACTATTTGGTAGGCCAGACAATAAACGTCGTATCAAAAGCAACCCCCTGAGGTTACTTATGACAAAGCCTTCATCGTTAAATGGCCGACTAGCAAAATGGGCCATATTGCTATCCCAATATGAAATGCACTTTTTATAACAAAAAGCCGTGAAAGGACACGCGGTGACGGATTTCCTAGCTGAGCATCCAGATCCGAGGGCAGCCAAACTTTACGAGGATCTCCCAGACGAGGTCGCTGAAGCCTGCCAGACTCAGACATCTTTTGAAAGGCAAGTGTGGCAACTTTTCTTTGACGGTGCATCGAGAACAGGCCTAAAAGGACATATAGTGGCAGGAGTAGGGATAGTACTCGTATCCCCACAGAACTATGTGATTCCTCGAGCCGTCTCATTAACCGAGCCTTGTTCCAACAATGTAGCGGAATACAATGCCCTCTTGATTGGGATGCAACTCGCCGATGAGGTTGGCGTTAAAAAACTCGAGGCATATGGTGACTCTAAGCTCATCGTCGGCCAAGTTCGCGGGGAGTACGAAGTCAGATATAAAGATCTAGTACCCTATTACAACGCAACTGTCTACATGGCTAAGAGGTTCACCAACTTTTACATTGACCATGTACCACGCAAGCAAAATGCGCATGCGATGTACTAGCATCCCTCGCTGCCTCCTTAGCTCTTTCGGCTGGAGCAGTACAGAAAATATTTGTCCACAGCCACAACCTGTATTGCTCGAGAATTGCCCCTGAGGACTACCTGGAGCCAACAGGAGATCGTCAAGACAAGGAAGTGCTTGAGTCGTCAACCAGTCCAGAGTCTAGAGACTGGCGGTTCCCTTACATTGATTATGTCCTATACGGCATCCTGCCTGAAGACACCAAAGAAGCGGCTGTCATTAGAAGGAAAGCTCCCAAATTCTACTATAATGCGATCACACGAACATTGTATCGTCGATCGCATGACGGGATCTTGCTTCGCTGCCTTTCACAAAAAGAGGCACAGGAGGTATTGAAAGAAGCCCATGATGGCATGTGTGGATCCCATCAACCTGGTCCAAAACTTGCATATCGACTCCAAAGGTTGGGATATTATTGGCTTAAGATGATCGCTGACGCCATCGCTTATGCCAAAAGATGTCACGCTTGTCAAGTGCATGGTGATTTCATCCATCAAGCACCAGGATACCTTCACTCTACGACCTCTACCTGGCCGTTTGAGATGTGGGGGATGGATGTAGTCGACTCTATCAGCCCACCATCATCAAAAGGACATCGGTTTATCTTAGCCATAACCGATTACTTCTCCAAATGGGCTGAGGCCATTCCTTTGAAGGAGGTAAAGTCATTTGATGTGATCAAATTCGTCAAACATCACGTCATTTACCGTTTTGGGGTACCTCAGCGAATCGTCCATGACAATGGGCTCCAGTTCATCAGTCAAGCTTTCCAGAGGTTCTGCACTAAATACAGAATCCAGAGTGTGTCCTCAACGGCATACTACCCCGCCGCTAATGGTCTCGCAAAAGCTTTCAACAAAACCATCGGCAAGCTTCTTAAGAAATTCGTCTCGAAAAGTCAGCGTGACTGGGACGACAAGCTAGGTGAATGCTTATGGGCCTATCGCACAACTGTGCGAACCCCAACTAAAGCTACGCCATTTTCTTTGGTATATGGGTGTGAAGCCGTGCTTCCACTGAAAATCCAAATTCCATCTCTACGCGTCGCCTTGACAGTAGAGATGACAAATGAGGAGAAGCATCGACAGCGACTCCAAGAATTGGAGGCCTTAGATGATAAACGTCTGCAGGCCCAACAACAAATCGAGCTCTACAAAGCCCGGATTACCAGAGCCTTCAACAAGAAAGTTAAAATGCGAACTTTCAAGAAAGGTGACCTTGTCTTAGCCGTCAGAAGACCTATGGTGATGACATATAAGACAAAAGGAAAATTTCAGCCCAAATGGGAGGGACCATTTGTAGTAGAGTCAGTCTACTCAAATGGATCATATCACCTCATAACTGCAAATGGCGATACACTCATGATGCCGATCAATGGCAGGTTCCTGAAGAAGTACTATCCTTAATAGTACTCTCCCGCCGATCAAGTTAAAATTACACCTCTGATCAAAGCTCCAGATCCAAGAAAAGTTTCTTTCCTTCATCAGGTCACACCATGGAAGATCGGTGACGAACTAATCGGGCACTGACTGTACCATGATGCATGATGTAAATATTAATAAAGAAACGAAAGGCGAAACTGGGGTTCTAATGTTCTTATCTTCATTAACGTCCGACGCCTCCGACGGCTAAGGACAGAGAAAAATGTTGGCTTCTAAGACCAACATAAGTCTTCGACAACTCATCATGTTGAGGGGAATAGCATGGCTAGCCCAACTCAAACGGTAGTTGGTAAAGGCACCTCAAATCCGTTGATAGCTGAGGGTTTGCTAAAAATCCTAAGTGGGCTAGTTCCACTCTCTCCTCCAAAATCCCTTACCAATTCTCATACACAGAATGGTAGGTCTACAAAATACAATCATTGCTACGTTAACACTATACCTCTGGTAATGAAAATTTTAATACTCCCTATCGAGTACAAACTTTACTTGTCAACCCTATATGGAGTAGCAAGCCTTCAAGTTTGCCAGGTTAACACTATACCTCTGGCACTTCAAACTTCACTTGTCAATTCTCATCAATAGAATGGCAGGCCCTCAAACTGCTCATGTCGCAAATCAATTTCTGTCAAGTTCAATACCACACCTCTGACAAATTACTGTTAAAGTTTAACATTACACTCCTAACAGTAATCAAGCTGCTGCCAAGTTCAAAATTAAACCTCTGACAGCCATTTTCCCTCAGACTTCCATACCGAAGCTGAAAAGAACGATGCTAAGTTTAATACTACACCTCTAGCGTCCAAGTCATTGCTAAGTTTAACAATACACTTAAGGCCATGACTTTCCCTCGGACTTCCTTGTCAAAGTCGAGATGACCAATGCCAAGTTTAAAATTACACCTCTAGCATTACCCTCGCTGCCAAGTTAAACATTACACCTATGACAGTGATACTTTCAGTTTTCCCAAATAAAGCCGAAATACTTTTGAGCCAAGTTCAATATTACACCTCTGACTCACACCCTTGTCAAGTTAACATCACACTTCTGATAAAATTTAATTCAACCGGTTAAGTTAATATCACACCTCTAACGGTAAAGATTTTCCTAGATCCCCCGCGAATCTAGTCTCACTTGTTATTCTCGTCAACAGAATAACAAGCCTACCTAAAAACATTGTTAGGTTAACATTACACCGTTAACAGTGTTTTCATTAAATCCCCCAACTGATCTTAATCAAGTTAATCACAAACCTCTGATAAAAGTTCATCCTCCCTGGGGGTACAAATTCCACCTGTCACTCTCTTTCATAGATTGGCAGTTCCACAAAATTTCTTGTCAAGTTAATATTACACCTCTGACAATACTGTTGAATCTCCTGACATAGGATTTTTCTACAGACTTTGACTTGTTAAGATTATTATCATATTTTTAGTAAGTCAAAGAACCTTTACTTCTATTCGTCCGACTTCCAATGCAAAAAAAAAAAAAAGTTCACGACAATAGAAGGAGACAAAAAGGAAAGTGTTGCTTTTATTTATATCCAGGCATATGAAAGTGATACAAAAAGCTCTCTTATACAATAAGATTGAGTGTTACAATAAAGGAGTATAAAGAAGTCCCTCTCTCTCAGTAAAAGGTTGCACTCACTCCTTGAAGCATGATCACAACTCCAAGTACAAGATGTTTGGAAGGGCGCCAAAGTAGAGCTGAATACTGTGGTGACGATCGGAAGCTGATTACACCATGATGCATGACGTAAATATCGAAAGAACCCATCGTTAACCAAGAACAATGGTGTTTCTTGAGATCGGAATGCAGCAGGTCCTTCTGATTTCACCTGACCAACCGACGTAGGCCATGATCCTTCGTTGATGAACATCTCCACCACCAGAAAGTCATCTAATAAATATGGACTTTGTCCTCAATGTCATTTCTGGGGTAAGACTGGTGAAGGGAGGATTCGAGGCCTTACAGGTGACGTCCTCTTTTCAGTGACCTGCAAGAGGACCATACCCACCACCATATCCACCGCCATACCCACTGTGACCATGGAAGGCCCAGAAGCATGACTGGTGCATCGTGTCCAATAAGGTCTCGGCGGATGTCAGATCCTCGTCTCCCAAAAATAGGAGCCATGACTTCTTCTCCAATAGAAGACCATCGAACAGGTTCGCTAGCCGAAATATTCTCCCAGGGGCCCAGTGAACATGCGAAAGGATGATCGAGCCTACCTGCGAGAAGGAAGAAACAATTAGAAATTCAGAATACTGAAACAGGACAGACGCGGTTATGGCTGCAATCTGCAGACGCAGGAATGATCCGCGCAGTCAGTTAAAATTCTGTTACAACAGAAACAGACGCGATCAAACTTGTGAACTTCAAATGCACACAGGTTTGAACGCAGTCTGGTTTTGCACCCGCGTCTAAAATATGAGACGCGAAGAGAATCAGACGTGAAAATTGCCACATCCCTGTTTGATAAACTGGGGTTGCTACATTCAAGTCTGAACCCTTCGGCCTGAGTTCTTCTAAGTCAACAGCCTCAGATGCGAGCTCTGTATGTAAGGCTCGCGGTCTAGATGCAAAGCCGAATTCAGACTCAATCAATTCGCACCTTATCAGGGAGTCTCAAAGGCGCAACTTCCAAAAATGGGCGCACCAATCAGACTTCAAGAGAAGGTCAAGAAGATGAATCTCTTCAAGGGACAGCGAAACTGAAACTCAGTTGGGCTGAAAATTTCATGGCAAACAAAGAATTCCTACCCGCAGAATAACCCTTTAAGGGTTGAACTTTTTGCATCAAGGCGCGGACATAAAGGGTGCTCAAGGAGACGCTTTTTGATCTTGAAATCACTTGACAGTGATAATCTTCTGGAGAGATTAAAGTAAAGCATGAAAGCTTTGTGTCGTCATCGTCCATGGGGGCAAATCCCATTAAAAAAGCCCTTGAGGGAAGAAGATGAAAATCCCTCAGAGCACTGGCTCTCGAGGGAAAACAGTCTGAGTAATGGGCTGTTAAAAGGGGGGTGAGACCTATTTATAGGCAACCATAAAGCTTATAATTAATGGCTCACTAATCCAAACCGTCGGCCTTAATTCACGCGCGAGTGTCAAAGCCCAATGAAAGGCTGACGTGTGGATTGTCGCTTCGGGAAGCGGCGAGGACGCAGGCCTCTAACTGCCAGCGCCGACTTGGCATTTAAAGGCATTAATGTCTAAGCCCAATGAAGGGCTGACGCGTGGACTGCCGCTTCGGGAAACATCGGATAACGCAAGTCCCCAATCGTCAATGTCGATTAGACATTTAAAGATCCAATAAGATCTTTAAGACGAGCTGCATGTAACGCCTGGGAAATTGCACCAAACGCAGGCCCAAGAGCCGTATCCTGAAACTTGCGTCCCTTTGAGAACTCGAAGGCAGCGTCCTTCTTATTCTTGTTAAGAGAGTCGCGATCGCGTCTCTCAGGGTGGTTCAGAGCCGCGTCCCCTCAGCAAAAGGGACCCATTCTGAGGTCGCGCTTCGAATTTGAAAGCTGCGTCTACAACAGAGAAGGCCTATGTAATTCACAGGGATCCTGGAGCTGTGTCTACATTGCGAGATAACAATTGTGTTCCTATCATAAACTCAATATAATTTGAGTTTGCAATGTGTCAAGGGCCCAGAGATGTGTTTGTACTAAGACAGTGTCGCGTCCTCATATCTATGCGTCAGTTTTGAGGAGCATAAGACTGCATCCTCACTGTATCCTAAATTCTGCATCCGGATAGAATTAAGGGCTGCGTCCAGGGAGCCGCGTCCTTCCATAACCAAAGTCGTGTCCTTCGCGTAAGCTTGAACGGCGTCTCAATTAGCAGGTCAGAGTCGCGTTTCCCAAGACCGCGTCTCCACTATAAATCAGAGCCGCGTTCCGCCCAAAAACTCAGTTCAGCCTGAGTTTATTATTCATGGCCAGTCAAGGATTACAGTCAAAGACTACAGTTAGGAAATTAAAGTCATCTACAGTAAAAAAATGAAGATGGAGCAAAATTTCGAAGATCTTTATTAATGAAAGTAATACAAACGCTCTTGACTAGGGTGTTCTTTTCTTTACAAAAAAAAGGGAGGCTAATAATCTTGATTCGCCAAAGAACGGATTTGTTCTCGAAGGCGATACATCTCGTGCTGACGCGCTTTCTCGGCCTCCATGAGAGCCTGGACCCGCAGCTCCTCCTCGGACAAAAATTTCTTCGCAGCCAGTTGCGCTCGTAGAGACTCCACCCTGGAGGAATGAGCGGAGAGATTTTCTTCAGCCTGCGTCTTGGCAGCTTCCAGCTCTTCCAGCTTCTTCCTGGCAGCGGCAAGCTTCTGCTCGTTGATTTCAATCAAGGCTTCTACCTTGGCTATGGTGGCTCGAGCTGTGGCAATAACCTGCTCTGCGCTCTGTATGACGATCTCAGATTTCCTTGAATCGCCAATCAGCCGTTGGTGGTCAGCCTGGAGATGCTGGAGATGGCGGGTCTCTTCAGATATTTGTTCTTCCATCTCCTTTCGCTCTTGTTCTTGAGCGGCAAGAAGCCTATTCAAAGTTACCCGAGCTTCGTCGACTGAACCAGCGTCTTTCAGAGACTTGAGCTCTTTCAGGTCGCTTCCTAATTGCTCCACCAGCATCAGGCATGCTCTAGCCTGCGAAGGACCTCCAGTATGACCAATGTTCCCGATTTGATTTTCGAGGAGTACTCGGGCAAACTCGAAAGAGCTGCCCCCAGAAAGGATGAGGTCAATACATGATCGCATGGAAGCAAAGAACTGCTGCACCATTTGACGGGCCAGTTCTTCCATGATATCATTGGCTGGAGAGAACTCTGCTGATGTGCTCCCAGACCCCCTTTCCATTACAGGGCGAGAGATGGGAATCAATTCATCTCGCGCAGGAGTAAGGCCGACCACAGGCTCGTCAGGTACTGAGAGGGTCGCCGACACTTCTGGGACGGTTATTGTTGTAGCAGCCTCCACGGCGACTGAAGTAACAGCAAACCTGACCTCTTTAGGGTCCTCGGTCGAGGTCTGAACTGTACTGCCTTCTGGACCAACGTTGGCCGCGACATCCTCCACCTGAGCTCCCTCAGCACTCTCTGCAAATCACTAAAACGTTAACCATGACAAGAAAAAGGAGGATATTCAATGCATTTATACCCCTTACCAGGCTGAGGATCTGAAGATGGCGAATTCCTGGGCAAATCTTGTAGGGTTGAGGCCTCCCCAACTTCGGTAGTTGCCCTTTCTTGAGGCATTTCGGTCGTAAGAGCCTCAACGCCCTCCTGCTGGGCCAGTTCTTATATCATTTCCTCGATATGCGAGGAAGTTGCAGCCTCACTGTGACGGCCAGCCCTATAGCACAAAGTTAAAAGGAAAACATAAAGACCTATCCTTAACCAAAGGAGAAACCGGGTCAAAAAGACAAAGAGAGTACCTTCAGCAGGAGCAATTGTTGCTATTGGCAACACCGTCATGGGGTCACACCCTTGTATCTCTTCCTCCGTAATATGTGAGAATTTACTCGGATCTGGAGGAGCGGGTTCATCGCCAAAATTGACTTCATCGCCCGAAGAATATTCATACTCTCCGGACGAGGAAGACGATAGTGCAACACAAGAGGCCCCGGCAATCGAAACCTTACGACCAAGTACCCCGGTAGTAGGGCTGGGATCAACTACCCGCGAGCTGGGCATCAACACAGTAGGAGACCCAGGCTGTTGCGTCTTATCCCTCCTCTCTTGAACTGAAGAAGACCCTGGCTGAGTTAAGACCCCCGGAATCTCAATATCATCCCTTCCTACCAGGCCAACCTCGAGTTGCTCAGCCTCATCAGTGGTAGTGGGTTCATCTACAAGCTCCCCTTCCTCTAAGATCATGGGGCCCCTGCTGCGTAGTCCACAAGGACGGCGAAGGGGGATTTCTTCTTCCTCCTCCTCTTCCTCCCTCTGTTCCTCAACACCAGAAGGGACAACTTCGGACATTGAAGATACAGCTCCCGAGTCCCCCCTAGTCTTCTTTGGAGCAGGCTCACTTTGGGAAGTAGAGCCCTGGGGACGCTTGGGCACAGCCCATCGACGCTTTCTAGCAGGCTACTCCTTAGGTGCTGCTGCTCTCGGTTCCACCCCGATTTCCCCTCCAGCCTCTTTCTGGGCTGCCTGGTATTCATCTATGCCTCGCATGCGTCTGTTGGATGCCAACTTGTTCTCATAAGACGCATTGATGCTCTTGACACATGAGTGATGTATTGAGTAGTCAGGCATCTTGCTAGCCTGGAAATACCAAGTGCAGAAACCGAGGCTTGTGTAGCAGTTGGGCGTCTGGTAAGGCAAGCGGAAAATAGCGTTTGTCCCTCCAGCCACACTGTAGTATCAGGCCCGAGCACCTTCAAACAAATTCTCACTGAAGGAGAGCTTGGCGTTGGGATTGCCGACATACAGTTGGTCATAACCAAATTATCGGGCAAAACGGTTCGGCATATAGGGCTCAATTGTACATGAGTTCCCTTGCCGAAAGAGCAGATACCCAGGCCGAATATTAATCAGCCACCAGAAGACTCCCGATGGCAGTCTTGTGAAGTCGTCCGGTCCCACGAGGTCAGCATATTTATCCCCGTAAGATACACCAGTAATCTCGGGGAAGCAACGGTCAAGCTGGTAGTTCGAAGCGTTCAGAATACATTTCCGAACGTAGAACATATAGTAATGGGACCAGCTCGAGCTCTCCAGCCTCTGTACAAAAGGGACAAACCCCTCAGATTGAGACACCGGCGTCATCAGGGAAGGGAAATGCATAACGTACCAAGCCATTAGGTACGTATATGGAAGCTTAATCCTGGGGTTGGGGATCTTCATTTTCAGCCTCCCCTCCGAGTCAACCTCTTGTCGACCTTTGGAGTCAACGGCGGCCTCCATTTTACACAGGCTCTGAACCAGAGCCCGTAATCCACTTTGGATTCCGGCCACCATTGCCGGAAGGAGAGTGTGGACCTGCCATAGGCCAACAAGACTGCCGGGTACACTACATCAGCAACAATCACTTTATGCGGCAGTGTCGGCACTACGCAGCGCTTCAGTCACAGCATGAGGAAGCCCGCCAGTAGCGCCCGGTCAGAAATGGGGACCCGAGCTTGATGATGAAAACTTTTGAAAACCGTGTCAGGTTTGAAAGTGTCTTCATTCGACTCTATGGTATAAGAACTCACAGAGGCATCAATCCTCTCCGCGATTTCCTCGTCGGTGCTAGGGGCGAGAATGGTCACTGAGTGATCTTTCTCAGCTATACCATTAAACAGGTAGCTCGCCCAAGACATCTGCTTAACTCCCCTGGTTCTCCAGGAGGTTATTTGACCGCAGATATGGAAGTGACACAGCACTTCCCAGTAGGTCTCATTACCTGAGGGCACTCTTTCTTCAAGAGATGAAGCTCCTCAGAAGTTGGGACATATTCTTCATAAGGGGCATCTCCTATAACCAGCCCCGAAACTTCATACAGTTCATGGAAGGCGAGCCCCATCTCTCCGATTGGGGTGAAGAATGTCCCCGTCAATGGGTTGTAGTGCTCCAGGATCCCGTAGAAATTATGGGAACTTTGCGGGATGCCATACTGCATAGCCCTGACCGCCTAATACAACCCCAACTGTTCCAGCAGAGCTCCGAGTTCGACGAGGACGAATCCCACCATCTTGCCCCACCAGGACTTGTCGGAAGCATGAACCCACCCGAGCGGGCGGAAGTCAATGGGAAAATCGCCCCTTACCTTCATGAACCGGTTGATGAAGGTAGTGCCGAGCCGAGGGGTTTCCCCTCTTGGATACTCATGTCTGACCAATCCGAGAAATAAACTGAAAATCTCCTTCTCGTGACAGCCAGAGTGTACGTTTTTGGTGCCTAGTATGCCGAGAGAGACACCTGAGATAGGTCGAGTAAGATCCCATTCCATTGCACGATGAATGGACATATGCTGGAGATAGGACAAGGGATACATCCTCTCCATATTGGGAAGGAAAAATTTCCTATTCCCTACTGGCGAAGCCACTTGTAATCGCCATCATGCAAGGCACTGTTGTCCTCGTCAATGCCATCACCAAAAAAGAAGACAAGTTTCTTTAACGGGATGCGCGAGTCCGTCTCAAACACTCCATCGGTGATAATTTCCCAGAGGGTCTTCATGTTGGCCTTATAGATTTTCTCCTGTCGCTCCTTCGACTTATCAGTGGTCACGGGAGCAATCTTCTGCAGCACAAAGGTCAGGTTGTGGTCAGCACCACCTATGTGCCCAAAGTGACACTTTTTGGAGAGAGGGTTGGAGGAATATCTCACTGCAAAAGAAAATAACACTTGATCAGAAATCTGAAAGAAAATGATTAAGTGTTTACAACTCAAATGCGAAAATGAACCCAGACGCGGAGATCATCAAAATCTACGTCCAGGTCCAAAAAATCGCGAGGCTAGCATGGAGCCCGCGTTTTAAAAATCCACGATTTATGGAAAAATTTCTAAGTATCGGACTCAGACGCGAGATTCATTTGGACCGGCGTCTGATTTCACAAGACGTAAGAATCATAAGAAATCTGCGTCTGCATCCCTCACACTTAGAAATATTCTAAGTATTGGATCCAAAACGCAAGGCTCAATGGGGCCCTGTGTTCAACAAACAGGTACGGACTTAAGCGGATAGAAGATGCAGAGGTCATCAAACCTGCGTCTTATCCATCAACTCAAGAACCGCACCTGAAGATCAAACACGGGCATGAGCCCGCGTTGGCGGTTCACATTCAAAAGGAATTTAAGAGTTAAAAGAACTATGTAAACCCCTTTAATGACAGAAATTAAGTCTGATGGCTTTTTATACCTGAAATAGGGGTTTCCTGCACGGAGGAACCGCCCATTTGGGTTTCAGGAACGACGGCCTTGGAAGGCGAGGCAACATGTTTAGCCTTTGGTGCCATTGTAACCGAAGATTCGATGTTAGAGATGAAAGAAACGAGGAGAACAAAGAGAGCTTCTTTCTTAAACCCTAACAGATGCAAACGAAGAAGAAGAAGAGTCTAATGATGACTCTTGAAAGACTGTTGCCTTTTATAGGCACAGCGATTCGCAGAGATACGGGCACTTGGCTCGACGCCTAATCTCTGCCTGACGCGTGGAAAGCGTATTAAATGCAGCGCGAAGTTCGCGCGCCAAAAAGAAGATGTCCCCTCAATTCTACAGGACACGTGGCCACGAATTCACCGCACGGATTCGCATTCAACAACTACGTCCTCATCCCAAAAGACGCGTCCCTCCGAAGGTCACATCTTTCAACTAGGCCAAAGTCGCGTCTACTTCACAGAGCGAAAGCCGCGTCTTCATCCCAAAAGACGCGTCCCTCCGATGGATGCACCTTCTCAACTAGGCCAAAGTTGCGTCTGCTTCACAGAGCGAAAGCCGCGTCTTTATCCCAAAAGACGCGTCCTTCCGAAGATCGCATCTTTTCAACCCGGCCAAAGTCGCGTCTACCTCATGGAGCAACAGTCGCGTTTTCATCCCAAAAGATGCACCCCTATAGAAGGTGCATCTTTAAAGAAGTATCATCCCTGCGTCCACAGAACTGGCGTGTAGTCCTTGCGTCTGCAATTCAGTTCAAAAGTACACTGGCACAAGCAGACGACTGCCCACCCCTGGTTTAAAGTACACCAACGACAAACTCAAAGCATCGGGGAGGTTTAGACTGTGTATCTAGACACTAAACATGATCAGTTTTGGCGGCTTCAAAGAGTTCCACAGTACACTCACGAAGGCCATACTCCAAACAAGATCACGCCCAGAGCATTGTCAGTCCAATCATGAGAAGGGTGAATTCAGCTAGAGTCCAAAGTATTTCAAAATCCGTCTCAGCCAACTGCGGAATGTCGAAAACTTTGGAGGGGGTTCTGTAGGTTGTCTAAAAATCATTAAAGACAAGTCGTAAAAAGTAAAGTCCCAAACTCCAGACGCAGGGCTAATCATAGCCATCAAAGCAGCGCCAAGACACGAGGATCAAAATTTGCGTCTCAGCAGCACTGCAGCACCAAGGCGCGAGGGTCGAAACCCGCGTCTCAGCAGCACTGCAGCACCAAGGCGCGAGGGGCGAAACCCGCGTCTCAGTTATAATTGCCCTTGTTATGGGGTCAATCACTGCCCACATAACGGGAAAGTTAACCTCCATTATGGAGTGTTTTTAGGGGGTACGTTCGCCCCTGAAACCTCTATAAATAGCCCCGTTGCTATGGAGAAAGGGTCGGTCGGTCAATTAGATCAGAGAATTGGGGGAGAAGAACTTGATTCATGAGCTTCCACAGAAAAGGGAAAGAGAGTTCAACTCTTCAAGTAACTTGCTGCGTACAAGTTAATCTTTGCCTATAATCTCTTTGAGATTTCTGGTCGACAGAGCTGTGTTACTCCGTCTGCCAACCGAAGAGAAGATCCCCAAAAGTTCCTGACGTTCACCCGGTCAATGAAAAATAAGACTCACTTTCCACCGCCACCTGAAGAACCCAGTATTAAACAAAGGGAGGATTCAAGACTCAATATCCTCCCTCCTTTGTAATCGGAGTATAAGTCCGTTGTAAACTTTCAATTTATTCAAGGAAATTTTACGCGAATTTTTCTCCCACCAAACACTTTCATTATGAAAAGAAGTAGGGTAATGATTTCAATAATTGTAATCAGATAAAATATTATGTTTGTGCTAATTCATCCTATTTATGCTAACAATCTAAATTCCCTATCCTAATCAGTACTTTCTCTCAAATAATACCAATTCTATCTTCTAAATATAGAATCTACAATCTCTCAATCTAGTAGATTGATAGTCAAAAGATGCATTAAGTATGATGGATATTCATATTTGACTACACAACTCTTACGTCTCAATGTCTCAAGTTATGTTTGTTAATCCTAGAAGTTTTTGCTAAGTTATTTTCTTTCAGACTCTAACCTAACCTTCTGATCAATTGTGCTCATCAACTGTAACAATAAAGCACAAGATTTAATAACTTAGCAGATAAAAGATTTAAACTTTATAAAACACATAGGAGAATTTGCACAACACATACTCTTATATCTTCAATACAATCCCTTAATCATGCCCCTAGTTAAGGTAAATTAGTTCATAACTAAAAAAATAGAACATTATAATATAAGAATAAATCATAGAATATAATCAAATAAAGAGAAAAGTTAAAAGAAAGGTAAGAAAACACCAAGAAAGATGAAGCCTTGACAAATTTTCTGCTGAAAGTACTCTGAGAATTAATAGCTAACATCAGAAATTTAATTGATTTTCTCTCTATTAAAAGAGAGGATTAAATTGTATATTTCATAAGAGGCTTGGCTGTGTTTATATAGAACAGAGAGCAGTAGAACCCTAATCGAATACAAAAACCTAGATTTTCAAAATTACACGAATTACTAGAAAAATCCTATCTATAAGCACCACTATAGTTCGGCCAGATGGCCAAAAATTCGGCTGGTTGGCCGAACATCTTGCTGTATTGGCGCTTTGCTTTTTGACTCGTGTTGACCTCTGAGTTGACATTCCCATTGACTGGTCCACGACTGCTTGGCCGAAATCTACGATTGGGTGGCCGAACTATTGGTCCATTTTAGTCCCAAATTTTTGTTAAATTTCTGATTTTGTGTGAAGGCTCTGTTGAGATGTCCCAACTCTGCTTCAGATTTCTGGTTCTGCATTTTTTTGTTCATTTCATATAGTCAATTTGTCAATTTTTGCTCTTTTTCTTATAATTTATTCTTGACCTAAAATCTACAAAATAATACTAAAAAATATCCATGCAGCATTAAATGTGGCAAATAATAGGCATAAAAAGTAATGTAAAACATGTATATAAGGCACACACGTCAGTAATATCTAAGTCAATAGAGGTCGGGGTGAAGTATGAATCATTATATGCATAGGAATAATTGTGATTATAATCCATATCGCCAAGATGTCAAAAACAAAAACAAAAATAAGCAAACAAACAAAGCAAACAAAGCAAAATCTATTCTAAGTTAGGGTAGACCTTAAATCTAGATGACTCTTGACTAGTTAGACTGTCCACTGGGGTATATTGTAGAATCTGACTACAAGTTAATCGATCAGGTAGGGGCAAGACCAATGGAAGGTATCTGTGCCTAAGCAACGGGCCTAATTATGTCAAACCACTATCCTTCGAGTTTTCGCCTCTCAATCCCCAATCTTTGACACCAATTTGACAAGAGTCAAATTATAAACAACTTTCCCTTTATGTCAGTCTCCCATTGAGTCCAAGATGTCTCTAGGGCCAATATCTACTCAGTTTTAAGTTACGCTTGGATTAGTGAGTGAGGAGATTATTTGTGGGTTAAGGGAGGGTAATGACTTTTTCACATTATCTTGTTTATAGGACAAGCCCTTAATTCAGTTCAGTACAGTGTACAAGTATATAGAAAAAATAACACTCAAGCAATATTTCATATAAGATGAACCTCATACTAAATGCTATGCACACATACCTTAGCTCCAGTACTCTTTAACAGTAAATAGAAAATATAACGAAATAGACACGTGCTTAAACACAAAGCCTAAACCATTTTAGCATTTACAATCAATCTTTTACTGTTAAGTTAGACAGTATGTGCAGAGTATATTAAATGAAAAACTAAAACATACGGAAGCTAAATCATTAAAGTTCAATCACCCTGCAAAAAAGCTAGGTGAGTAGTCCTCTCAGATTGTCGCATTTGCGCGGCAATATTGAGATCTTCTGCGCTCTGCTTTCTAGAGCAGGATCCAGAGACACTTATGTCCACTGCAGCCCTTGTTTCCTTAATATCATTCACTGCACACTAAGAAAAAGGGAAAAAGTTAACCAATAAAGTAAATAAAAAGAGAGTTACTTACCATCCCTCCCCGATAACGGCGCCAAAAATTTGATTGAGATTTAACCTGCACAAAAAATACAAATTTCAGATATGGAGAATAGAATGTGCAAGTTCTCAATACTATCACAATAGCAAGTGGCCATGCCGATCGTGATCCACAAAGAGGGACTAGCGATGGAAGCGTATTGTAAGTTCTCTTTTAGTTTACTAAAGATGGTTAAAAAGTCTTCTTTGTTCCTTAAAAAGAAAAGAGGAAAAAGCTATGTTAAATTAAGAAGAAAGCGGTCGATCAAGAAGATGGTGATTTTGAAAAATAAAAAACTAAGTTAAAGAAAGAAATAAAAAGATTGAAGAAAAGAGAGTTATGATTGGAGATGATCTAAGCTAATGGATTAAAAGAAAAGAAGAAAACCTAAAAGAATACTTACCTCCTCTGGTTGATGACTTACCTTGGATTCATTGCATGTTTACCTTGATCTGGAGGCGATCGGTGCATAACTCATAAGATTAAACTCAGTCTCAATTCACATTATATTATCAAGGCTTCTTCGAGTAAGTATGAAATGATACAAACATAGAGAGAAATCCATTGTCATGAGCTATCGATGGCACTCGCCAAGGCAATGTAATATCGATGCTATTCGACTCACTTGGATTGCCATTAAAACCAAAAAGAAGAAGATGGAAAGTAAAAGAGAAAGAAGAACATGAAAACATAACTATGATTCGATTCAAATAACGATGAAAGAAAAGAAAAACTAACACCGGTGTTAACCTCAGTACAAGCTTCACTCTCATTCCTCCATCAAACTTTCCTCTCCTCTCAATTACATAAAGCAAACAAAAATTACATAAAAAAAACTAAAAACCTAAGTTACAAACTACAGAATAGCCTAGCTAATGCTCTCTGTTGAATCCTTTCCCCTTTTGCCTTCAGAAATTGCAGTATTTAAAGGATAAAAGAGTGCCAAAGGGTGATGAAGAGATGAGCTCAAATCACTGGCCCAACAACCAATATCCTTATCCTTGTTATCCCTTTGTATACTAATAAATTCATCTCTAGACTTCTGGATTTGAGGTTATCTTCATTGATTTCTCTAGTAAGAATAATAAATTCAAATAAATCTGATTTAGTTGGAATAGATTTGATAACTCTCTCTGTTATCCCATATTTTCTGATAAGATTTGCCTGTGGACTTTTGGATTTGGGATTATCTTAGTTGATCTTCAAGTTAACCAAATGGATCTTCAAAAATTCAGTTTTAACTGATTTTATCTGATGTTATCTTCTCTAATTTCCTCCAGTCTTTGTATAGAATTGCTTCTAAACCTCTGAATTTGAATAGCTCTTCATTGATTTGCTTGAACTTTTAAAACTTTAGATTTAATTGAATAAACTTGTCCATTTCTCCTCTTTTTTCATAAATTATCATGCATACCATTAGACATTAAAATGAATTAAATAGAAGGATTTTATTAAAATAAATGTGAAAATGTGACACATGCGACACTAAATATGCAATGCATTTGTACAATCAGTTAGCAAGACTGTGTTTGTTGTAGCCTCTGGCGAAGTAAGGGTATCCAACCCTAAGTCTGCTTCTGTGAAGCTAAAAGGGCAATGCTCTATCTCTTTGTCGTAGATGAAGCAAAAGTGTCTTAAACGCTAAGTCTCAAGCCTTTGGTAAGGCTAAAGCATTTTACAATGCTAAATCTCCAACTTCTAGGCAAGGTTAAAGCACTATCAAGTGCTAAAATTTTTGGCGAAGTTAGTGCCCTTTAGTGGCACTAAGTTCACAGCCTTCTCTCTATCAGGGTTGAGGCCTCTAAGGCCCAAAGCTGTTGGGGAGAATAGTGCCATCTATAGCACTATCAAAGCTTTTGGCGAAGCAAGTGCCCTTCGTGGCGCTAAATCCAAAGCCTTTTATAAGGCTAAGGCTGCATCTAGGAGTGCAAAGCCTACTCCAGGCGAAGTTAAGGCTAGAACTTTTGGCGAAGCTAGCCTTGCTCTGTCCAGAGCGAAGGCACCAGCTTCTGGCGAAGATAGTCTAGATTCCATTGCAAAAATACCAGTCCTTTTGAAGGCTAAAATGCAAAATTTTGCTAAAGAAATTAATGGTAAAAAAGCTCCTAATAGTCTCCGGCCTTCAATTTGAGACCATCTGGGCTTGTGATTGAGGTATTTCCTGCACACAAGAATATAAAATTTTAGAACTTAGAATAAAGAGTGCAAGTACTCAATACTACAGCAATAGCAAGTGGCTATGCGGGTCGTGATTCACAAGGAGGGACTAGTGATGGAAGCTTTTTTAGCAAGTTCTCTTTTATGCTACAACCAATAGTTAAAATTCTTCTTTTAGTTCTTAAAAAGAAAATGAAAAAGAGTAAAAGTTAAGTTAGGAATAAAGTGGTAGATAGAGAAGGTAGAGATACCAAAAGTGGATATGTACAAAGAAATTGAAAAGGATTGAAAGAAATTTGAAAGATTGTGGTGTTGATAATTTACACTAAAATTAAAAAAAGAAAACTAAAACCTAAAAAAGTTACTTACCTCTTCGGCGCCTGCTTACCTTTAACCCGTATCGATGATGTACCTTTGCTTAAAGGCGAGCAAAGTATGACAAATAGGATCTTGGCCATTCCCGTATTACACTATGAATTGAAGGGACAAGCTACACTATCATAAAAATAGATATCCATCACCATAAGCCATCAACGGCACTTGCAAGGGCAAGGCAACTTCGAGGTTATCGGTTTCATTTGGATCCACAAACACAGAAGAGGGAAGTAAACAAAAATAAGAGTAAAGAAGAAAAAACTTCGATTTGATTCAAATAACAATGGAAGAAAAGATCACTTACACCAATGTCACCTTCAGTACAAGGTTGCTCTCATTCCTCCATGAAAGTATCCTTTCCTCTCAGTTACATAAAGAAAATAAAAATTACATGAAAGAAAATAAAAAACCTAAGTTACAAACTACAAATTAGCCTAAATTCTACTCTCTACTTGATCATTCCCCTTTGCCTTTGAGATTACAGGTATTTATAGAAGAAATGCAAAGGTTAGAGGAGTGTGAAGATAGGGGAAGTTGAATATTTCTGAATTTGAATCATCCTCTTATCTCCAAACTTGATTTGATGTGGATATTCAGTTCTGATCTGCAGCTTGTTGGCGCGTTGATTGCTGAATATAACTTATCCAATGATAGAATTCAAAACAGTGATCAACTTAAGAGTTGTAGCCCTTTAAGTTTTCTTTCTGGATCATCTTGAATCATTAGATTTGCATTTCGGTAGCAAAAGTTATGATTCAAATATTAAAATATATCAAGTCAGAATCTGAGTCAAATTTGCTTCATCTCATCTATTGATCTTCTCTCTATCCATTTATCCCTCGGTTGATCTTTAGCTTTAACCATTTGATTCACCAAAAATTGAATTTAACCAACTAGATTTGGGATCATCCTCCTCTAACCAAATAGATCTAATTAAATCTGAATTCAACTGATATTTATTTAATTTTATCCTCTTTCTCTCCATGATTATCTTCTGCAAAATAGTCATTTAAGACATGGAATTTAGCAGATTTATTACATGATAAATGTGGATATGTAATAAAGAATAATACTATAAATGTGTGCAATCACACCCCCACACCTATCTTTTGCTCGTTCTCGAGCAAAACAACAAAACTAAGTAAAGATTATTAGATCACTTTCGCAGGTCATGTGATTGCACTGAGCTTGTACAACAAGCTGTTAAACCTCTAAGTTACCCCTAGAGGACGAGTTTTGTCTCGTGAGGATTCTCAGTGGATTGCACCCATAAAATTCATAAAGAAAGAGAAAATGTTAATATTTTGAAAACACATTTTGAAAAAAATATTTGAAATATTATTGTAAGATTTAAGTAATCTATATGTTATAGAAAAACTGAATTTTTTATTCCTAAACCTAGTCTCTATTCAAAAATTTGTTATCAATCAAAGTAAGGAGTCAACTTGTGCTTCTCATCTAGTCCATTATTTTACCCTAAGTCATATGCACCTTCGTGACCTGAAGTTTTGACTAAGGGTTCTTTAACTCTAACTCTTATGCCTTATTTATATATATATATATATATATATATATATATATATATATATTATATATATTACTTTTGGTGGTATTATTCCTTAGTTCTATTAGGCTTTCTAATCTACCCATGTAACGAGCCTTTAATCGGTGACTCTCAAATCAAACGGTCTTAGGGCACCGGGTGAGAAAACACCCCAAGGACTCAAGAACTCGAGCAAACAAGGCCACAAAACTAAGAATTTTATTATATAAACCACTTTTAGGCGTGAATACTTATACTTTATGAGGCAAAAATACCCAACTTAATCAGTGGAGTTTTATAGATATATATATATATATATATTTTTCTTTTTTTTCTTTTTTTTCAAACTTATCTGATCATCTTTTGCATTAATACCAAGGCTTGTTTAGGCCAAAGCACCTAGCTAATCAATAATTAGATTTGTTTATTTTTCATAGATACACACACACACACACACACACACACACACACACACACACACACACACACACACACACACACACATATATATATATTTATAAGGCATAAGATTCTTTATTTTTGAACCCTAAGTGTGTAAGTGTTTAAAGTGCGCATATTTCATCAAGGCAAAGATCAAGACTAAATTACTTTGACAAATTATCTTCCTAACCTTAAAAATAAAACAAATAATCTTATTTTGATCAAGCATAAGAAATCCTAATTATGATTATCCTATTCCTTAAAATTGACTTAATTTCTTACAAAAAATATGTCAAAATATTGTTTCTATTTTCAAAAAGTTTTTTTTAATTTTTTGTTTTAAAAAAAAGGAAAACCTAAGTTATGTTAGAACTCTCCCCCACACCTATCTCACGCATTGTCCTCAATGTATGAATTAATGCATAAATACATGAAAAAGAAGAAAGAGAAGAAAAATATTACCTTAAGGTGGTGGTCCGTTGGTGGTCTGATTGGTCCATGAAATGCGACCCAATCGAATTTGCGTGGAGTTCGGAGGAACCCACCAGAAATCTCTCTAATACAACCCACTAAAATGATATATATATATATATATATATATATATATATATGAATGATTTTTATTAAGAATTTTATGCCATCTAATTTTCAAATTTTCAACTAATTTCAGAGTCAATTTTATCAACACCCTTGTCCCAAAATGGAGTGTGAAAAGATGGAATGATTGACTTGATCTTAGGAAGTATGGGAACTAAAACCGACTCAGGAAAGTGACTTAAGTCAAGTAAAGGTTCAAGAGTCGAGATTGATTCAGGAAGTGGATCCAAGTTAAGAAGTTGAAACTCAAGTCCACGTTCATTTCCCAACGGAGGAATGTGACTTAATTTTGGTGATTCAAGTTCAAGAATGACAGGTGTGGGAATCAAAACTGACTCTAAAATATTAGTCAAGTTGGGTAACAAAACAGGAGTCAATATTAATTCAGAAATTTGAACTGGATCACAAATTTGAGAATCTAAGTCACATTTCTCATTGAGTTCAATTTCATAAAAATAAGAACTTGTCAATTTGTTAATAGGACTTTCAACAATAAGAAATTGGTCAAGTTAATATGATGATCATAAAAGGTTGGTGATTCAATTTCATGATGAATTGGTACAGGATCCAATGTTGTCTCAGGAAAAAGATTGAAATCAGGTGAAGACTCCGGAATCATTATTGAATCAGAAAGTAGAATTGAATCACAAAGTTGAGGTTTATGATCATATTCATTCTCAAATTCAATTTCAGAAAAGGGATAAGTGGCTAAAATGTCAATGTTGTTGGCCCAAAAGGTTACACTCTCCATTTGTTTAGAGTTTTGATGATAACAAAACAAATAAGAGCTATTTGGTACTAATTAGTTTGTTCAAGATAAGTTTCAGGTTAGTACCATATTTGGAGGCCATTGCTTAGTTATTGCAAGAACTTCTAGGTTCATGGAGGAAAGAAGGCTTTTTGCACGTCAAGGAAGGAACATAGAAGAGAAGGCTCTAGCAAGGCATTGCATGGCTCAAGACTTCAAGATTGCTTTAGATATTTCATTAGATTTGTTTCTAGTTTTATAGTTTTGTTAAAGAATAGTGAATAGGTTTGAAGCTCTATCACACACGTTTTTGCGCACATCTTATTTCCAAAAATATTCCCTATAATATGTTCAAAATATTTTTGTATATAATCTTTTGCCTACAAACTCATTTCTATGTTTTATATATATCTCTATTCAAAACTACTTTGTTTGATTTCAAATCCCCTTCACAATTCTGTTTCAATTTTGCTTTTTGGCCTTAGCAGGTTGACCAACCGGTCGACCGCACTCTATCAGGTCAGAACAGTCAACCGTCCCAGTCGACCGAGGTTCTAGCAGTTTTTGGTGCGTATCCGTGTGCACATTTTTCGGCCGACCGGGCGGCCGACCGAAGTCCTTCGGTCGACCGGGCGGCTGGCCGACTGAGATGGCGTTGCTCTCTATTTCTGCCCAGTCGACCGATCGGTCGACCGGAATCCCGCAACGGTCGTATTATTTGTACTCCGGTCGACCGACCGGTCGACCGAAAGAGTCGTTTGAACAGTAACGGCTATTTTTCTGAGTTGTTTTATTTTTGTCTTTTTCTTTCTAAAAAGGGTTAAATGATATTTGTTGATCCTAATACTTCCTAATTAGCCTTAAGTGAGTTTTATCTTTAAACCCTAGCCCTCTACTATAAATAGGGGTGTTTAGGGAGAGGTTCATTACCAGAAAAATTTGCAAAAGTTTCAAAAGTTTAAGACATTTAAAAGAGTTTGTTTCTTGGTTTTTGTGCTGAATATTTCTCTCATTTTCTGAAGTGCTTTTCAAAACTCTCTGATTTTCTTTTCTTTTCACTTACACACAAGAGCTTCAATCCTCTCATCATTCTACAAGGATCTTTGTAAGGGAAGAGACATTTTTAAAAGAGAGTTTGTGGTCTTTTGATCACCAAGAGAGAACTTGTACTTGAGATTGTGGAGTTGGGTACTCCGGTGTATTTGTAACATTTTTGTGAAGTTATAGTGGTTAGAAATCCTTCTCGGGAAGGCGGGTACGTAGAGCTGGGTGCTCGAACCTCGGAAAAATTCTTGGTGTTTGCGTTTGGTTTACTTGCTCTTACTTCTTGCTTTACTTTCATTGCTCTTATTACTTGCTATCTATTTTCATTGCAATATTCACTTGTTTTCATTCATCTTATCAATCAAAGTCCCATACAACAAGATTGCATTGTGCACCTCCAACTCATATCCAGAGGAATCACGAGGAAGGAGTTCAGAGCCCTTCACGGGGAATCCGGCTTCTAGTCTTGTTTTTGGAGATTGTTGCATCATAATTTTTATTTGGGTATTGACTAGCATTATCACCTATTCACCCCCCCCCCCTCTAGGTGATTTTCAATTGGTATCAGAGCTTGGACTCTAGGTTTGGCTTAACATCCTTAGATAGATCCTTAAAATTTGCTAATCAACATTTGCATTCATCCATTCATTCACTAGTAAACATGGCCGATAACATCAAAACCCCTCCTAAATTTGATGGACTTAATTTCCCTATTTGGAAGGTTAGGATGACTATTTTCTTACAATCTTTAGGTAGCCTAGTTGCTAAATCCTTGACCAAACCCTATGTTGTACCTGATAGTAATGAAAGCACTTGGACCGAATTTACCTTTAGAGAATATGAGGCTAACTCAAAGGCCCAAAACTTCCTCCTAACCGCCTTGAATGAGGTGACCTTACACGGGTAATACATTGCTAATCCGCCTATGAGATTTGGCAACATTTGTTGGTCACACACGAGGGGACATCACAAGTAAAGAGAGTTAAGATAGATCTCTTGAGGTCCCAATATGAATCTTTTAAAATGATTGATGATGAATCTATTGATTGCATGATTACAAGGTTTACTAAAATCACCAATGCTCTTTCCTCTTTAGGTGATGATATTTCCAATGACCAAAAGGTGCAAAAAGTGATTCGGGCTCTTCCTTTTTCATGGGAGATAAAGGCCACCACCTTGAAAGAGTTGAATGACAAGGACGAAATGGACCTCATTAGTCTCATTGGAAACTTGAAAACTCATGAGATGGAAAAGAAGGCAAGAGAAGAAGCCGCTCCTCTAAAGAAGAAATCCATAGCCTTCAAGTCTTCCTCCACTCTTAATGACGAAGAAGAAGATGAAGAAGAAGATGAGGAGCTCTCCCTTCTTGTGCGAAACGTGAAGAGAATGTACCGTAAGAACAAACTCAACTTTAGAAGGAAGTTTGAAGGAAAAGAGGAGAGAAGAATCATTTGCTACAATTGCCGAAAGCCCGGACACATCATGACAGATTGCCCGGATTTCAAGAAGAAGATGACTTCCTCCTTCAAGCCAAAGAAGCCGGTCGAAAAGAAAGCCTACAAAGCCACATGGGATTCGGAAAGCGAATCCGAAGACGAGGTGACACGACGAACATGTGTTTCATGGCAAACACACCAAAGGTAACCCCACAACCTCTTGATGAAAAAGATGAATTAAGTAAAGAAGTTCTTGTACATGCTTTTGTTGAACTCTCGGAAACCTATGATAATAAAAAGATCGAATGTTCTAAATTGGAAAAGGAAGTTGCTTTTCTTAAAAATCAACTTGCTATTGTTTCTAGAGAAAAAGATGAAATTTCTTCCAATCTCATTTCTACTCAAAATGAATTTAGTGCTTACAGAGTTGCATGTAAAGCAAAATTTTCTAAGATTGATGAAAAAGAAATTTCTTCTTCAAAACTAGAATTGCTGATTTTGAAAAGGTTTTGAAGGATTGTGCTTTTAACACTAAGAAACTTGAAGAAATGTTTTCTAAAAAGCACACTTATCATGCTAAAGATTCTCATGTTAAGATTCCTCATGCTCACATTTCACACAACACTCATGCTAAATCCACACATGCTCACAAGTCTCACACTCACTATACTTTTAAATATGATAGAGTGTATAGATGTACTTATTGTGGTAAGAATGGACATTTGGCTAAGTTTTATTATGACCAAGTAAATAGATTAAATAATCTTGTTTGGGTTCATGGCACTAACTCTTTAGGACCCTAGAAAATGTGGGTACCAAAATCAAGTCCTAAATTATTTGATGTAGGTACACACCAAGGCTCCAAGACGTAAGGAGCGGTGGTACCTTGATAGTGATTGTTCAAGACACATGACATGGGACATCAATAACTTTACAACCCAATCAAGGTACATGGAAGGTGGCACCGTCACCTTCAGGGATGACTCCAAGGGCACTATCATCGGTATAGGTAACATTCAAATTGGTGCATCTCCTATTATAGAAAATATAGTTCTTGTTGATGGTTTGAAGCATAACTTGCTTAGTATTAGTCAACTTTGTGACAGTGGACTTAAAGTTATTTTTGATGATTCTTCTTGCAAGATTTTTTATGTTAAAACCAATGATTGTATTCTCACCGATTTTCGTGACAATAATGTTTATATCATTGACATGCTTAATTTAGATTTTTCTACTAAATGCTTGAATGCTTTTGATGAAAATTCTTGGCTTTGGCATAGAAGATTAGGACATGCATCTTTTGACCATCTTTCTAGGATTAATTCTAAGGAATTGGTGAGGGGTATACCTTACTTGAAGTTTGAGAAAGACCGCATTTGTGGTGCGTGCCAACTTGGGAAACAAACCAAGTCTTCCTTCTAACCAATCAAGGATATTATGTCAACTAGGCCATTAGAATTAATTCATATGGATCTTTTTGGACCAACTAAAACTAAGAGTTTAAATGGTAGTAGATTCGCATTTGTTTTAGTTGATAATTTTTCCCGTTTCACTTGGGTTTTCTTTTTGGAACACAAAGATCAAACTTTTTCTCATTTCAAAGTTTTTCGAAAAGGGTTAAAAAAGAAAAAAGTTTTTCGATTTTGAAAATAAGAAGTGATAGAGGTGGTGAGTTTGTTAACCAACTCTTCATGACTTATTGTGATGAAAAGGGAATCAAGCATGAAATGTCATGTCCTAGAACTCCACAACAAAATAGAGTTGTAGAAAGGAAAAATAGAACACTTCAAGAGATGGCTAGGTCCATGATAAGTGAATATGACCTCCCTCATTATTTATGGGCCGAGGCCGTAAACACCGCATGCTATATTTCAAATCATATTTATTTGTGTAAGAATTCTTTCAAAACATCTTTTGAAATGTATCATTCTAGAAAATCAAATGTTGCATATTTTAAAGTTTTGGATGCAAGTGTTTTGTTTTGAATAGTAAAGATAACTTGGGTAAATTTGATGCTAAGACTTATGAAGCAATCTTTGTTGGATATTCTACTACTAGCAAAGCTTATAGAGTATTCAATAGATCTTCACTTACCATTGAATAATCCATGCATGTTAAATTTGAAGAATCTAATGTGATTGTTAAGAAGGTTGTAGAGATTGACCCATTAGGTGAAGACATGGAGAGACTATCCTTGAAGGACTCACCCGCTCAAGAAGAAAAGCAAGAACCAATTGGTGATGTTCAAGAGGATAAAGAAGAAAGCTCTCAACCGCTTCCTAAGATTAGAGATACGCTACAAACCACCCCAAGGAACTCATCTTAGGTGATGTCTCTAAAGGGGTAATAACTCGCTCCAAGCTCCATGACTTATGTGGTAACTTTGCTTTCATTTCTCATTTTGAACCCAAAAGCATCCTCGAAGCCGAGGCGGACTCATATTGGTTGCTAGCCATGCAAGAGGAACTCAATCAATTTGAGCGCAACCAAGTTTGGCACCTTGTTCCTAGGCCCCACGATAGAATAATTGGTACTAAGTGGATCTTTAGAAACAAGATGGATGAGTCCGGTAATGTCATTAGGAATAAAGCTAAGTTAGTGGCCCAAGGTTACACTCAAGTTGAGGGAATTGACTTTGAGGAGACCTTTGCACCCGTAGCACGGCTTGAAGCCATACGGATGACACTAGCTTTTGCATCTTTTAAAAATTTTAAACTTTTTCAAATGGATGTGAAAAGTGCATTTTTGAATGGTTTTATAAATGACGAAGTTTATGTTGAACAACCTCCCGATTTTGTTGATCATGTTCATCCTAATTTTGTTTTTAAACTTGATAAAGCTTTGTATGGATTGAAACAAGCTCCAAGAGCTTGGTATGAAAGGCTTTCTAGTTTTCTCATTTCAAATGATTTTGTTAAAGGTAAAGTAGACACAACTCTTTTTACTAAGCATGTTGATAATGACATTTTAATTGTGCAAATTTATGTTGATGATATAATTTTTGAATCTTCTAATGAGTTTTATGCAAGGAGTTTGAAAAGGTTATGCAATGTGAGTTTGAAATGTCTTCCATGGGTGAATTGAATTTCTTTCTTGGACTCCAAATCAGGCAATTGCAAGATGGGAATTTCATATGTCAAGCCAAGTACGCAAAGGAACTCTTAAAGAAGTTTGGACTTGAAGGCTCTAAAGTTTGCAACACTCCCATGGCGACTACAACCAAGCTTGATAAGGATGACCAAGGTAAAAATGTTGATATTAAATTGTATAGAAGCATGATAGGTAGTCTTTTGTATTTGACGGCAAGTAGGCCGGACATAATGTTTAGTGTGTGTCTTTGTGCTAGATTTCAATCGTGTCCCAAAGAGTCCCATCTTATTGCGGTAAAACGCATTATTCATTATATTAAGGGCATAATTGGAATGGGTCTTTGGTATCCAAAAATCGGAGATTTCTCAATGACGAGTTATTCGGATGCTGACTATGCGGCTTGTAGAGTAGATAGAAAGAGTACTAGTGGGACATGTCAATTTCTTGGTAATTGTCTTGTTTCATGGTCCTCTAGGAAACAAAATTCCGTAGCTCTCTCAACCGCCGAGGCGGAGTATGTTGCCGCGGGGGCTTGTTATGCACAAGTCCTTTGGATGAAACATACTCTCCTTGATTATGATTTGCATTATAACCATATAAAAATATTTTGTGATAATACTAGTACTATACATATGACTAAGAATGCAAATCAACATAGTAAGACCAAGCACATTGAGATTAGATATCACTTTCTTAGAGATCATTTTGAGAAAGGAGATATAGATATTGATTATGTTTCTACGGATTTGTAACTTGCCGATATTTTCACTAAACCACTTGATTTTGCTAAATTTTCTTTTATTTGTGGTGAACTTAATGTTTGTGTTATTGAATAAAAATGTTTTCTTAACCCTTTTTGATGTATGACAAAAAGGGGGAGAATGAGTTTATATATGTTTTTAGTTTTTGATGTGTTTTCATGAATTCTTGTATTTAAGTTTAAGTGTTTTGCAAGTGTTTTATATCTCATGGTGTTTATGATTTTTAGTCTCATGGTTTTTGCTTGCAACTCATATGGTTTTTCTTTGTTTAACATGGCATAATTTGAGGGGGAGCTTACACCCTCTCTTTTATTTTTATTATAGCCTATTTGTTTTGTCATCATCAAAAAGGGGAGATTGTTGGCCCAAAAGGTTACACTCTCCATTTGTTTAGAGTTTTGATGATAACAAAACAAATAAGAGCTATTTGGTACTAATTAGTTTGTTCAAGATAAGTTTCAGGTTAGTACCATATTTGGAGGCCATTGCTTAGTTATTGCAAGAACTTTAGGTTCATGGAGCAAAGAAGGCTTTTTGCACGTCAAGGAAGGAACATAGAAGAGAAGGCTCTAGCAAGGCATTGCATGGCTCAAGACTTCAAGATTGCTCTAGATATTTCATTAGATTTGTTTCTAGTTTTATAGTTTTGTTAAAGAATAGTGAATAGGTTTGAAGCTCTATCACACACGTTTTTGCGCACATCTTATTTCCAAAAATATTCCCTATAATATGTACAAAATATTTTTGTATACAATCTTTTGCCTACAAACTCATTTCTATGTTTTATATATATCTCTATTCAAAACTACTTTGTTTGATTTCAAATTCCCTTCACAATTCTGTTTCAATTTTGCTTTTTGGCCTTAGCCGGTCGACCGACCGGTCGACCGCACTCTGTCAGGTCAGAACAGTCGACCGTCCCAGTCGACTGAGGTTCTGGCAGTTTTTGGTGCGTATCCATGTGCACGTTTTTCGGCCGACCGGGCGGCCGACCGAAGTCCTTCGGTCGACCGGGCGGCTGGCCGACTTAGATGGCGTTGCTCTCTGTTTCTGCCCAGTCGACCGACCGGTCAACCGGAATCCCGCAACGGTCGTATTATTTGTACTCCGGTCGACCGACCTGTCGACCGAAAGAGTCGTTTGAACAGTAACGGCTATTTTTCTGAGTTGTTTTATTTTTGTCTTTTTCTTTCTAAAAAGGGTTAAATGATATTTGCTGATCCTAATACTTCCTAATTAGCTTTAAGTAAGTTTTATCTTTAAACCCTAGCCCTCTACTATAAATAGGGGTGTTTAGGGAGAGGTTCATTACCAGAAAAATTTGCAAAAGTTTCAAAAGTTTAAGGCATTCAAAAGAGCTTTGTTTCTTGGTTTTTGTGCTGAATATTTCTCTCATTTTCTGAAGTATTTTTCAAAACTCTCTGATTTCCTTTTCTTTTCACTTACACACAAGAGCTTCAATCCTCTCATCATTCTACAAGGATCTTTGTAAGGGAAGAGACATTTTCAAAAGAGAGTTTGTGGCCTTTTGATCACCAAGAGAGAACTTGTAATTGAGATTGTGGAGTTGGGTACTCCGGTATATTTGTAATATCTTTGTAAAGTTATAGTGGTTAGAAATCCTTCTGGGGAAGGCGGGGACGTAGAGCTGGGTGCTCGAACCTCGGAAAAATTCTCGTTGTTTGCGTTTGGTTTACTTGCTCTTACTTCTTGCTTTACTTTCATTGCTCTTATTACTTGCTTTCTATTTTCATTGCAATATTCACTTGTTTTCATTCATCTTGTCAATCAAAGTCCCATACAACAAGATTGCATTGTGCACCTCCAACTCATATCCAGAGGAATCACGAGGAAGGAGTTTAGAGCCCTTCACGGGGAATCCGGCTTCTAGTCTTGTTTTGAGAGATTGTTGCATCATAATTTTTATTTGGGCATTGATTAGCATTATCACCTATTCACCCCCCCTCTAGGTGATTTTCAAATGTGATTTTCAAATTTTGGAGTTTGGGCAAGTTCAAATGGGTGTGCTGAAATGGAATCTTGTTTTTCAAAACAACATGATTCTTCAGCTCTAATAGAATGGTTAGCGACATCAAAAATGGTCAAACGGTGAGAATGGAGAGTTTGGACCATTATATCTATGTCATGATTACGAGCGATTTGAGCCTGAGTCATGGCTTCAATCATCTTTTTATAGTCAATTGGTCCATCGTTTTGTTGCGATTGGACTTGAAAAGATGAAGTTTTATTTTGAAATTTGTGGTGAAATCATGAGTCCGTCAGATTTTGTGATTGTTGCTTGGACTCACGCATACTCATTTCCAAGATTGATGTTTTTCTATTTTGAACTGGTGGAATTGAGTATGAATCTTGAAAATATTGTGGACAAGGTGGATAAGAAGGATAGGTTGGTTGAAAATTGGACTCGGGGGAGGTGAATCCCCATTGACTCCGTGAAGAGTTCAAATTATTTTGAAAATTATAGTCATAAGATTGGGGGTATGGGTTATATTGATTCGGATAAGACCAATCCGGCACACTAGGTTGGTTAAAGTTATGATATGTCGGGTTGGTAATATCTGAAAAAGAGGTCAGGGTGTAATATGGATTACCATTAAAATTAAAAAAATTATTGTTATAAGCCATATCACACAGGAAATGTCAAATACAAAACAAAAAACAAACAAATAAGCAAACAAATAAAAAGAAAAAAATCTAACCTAGGTTAGGGTAAACTTTAGACCTAGATGACTCCTAACTGGTTAGACTGTCTACATGGGGTTTATTACTGAATCTGACCACAAGTTAATCGGTCAGGTAGGGACAAGATTGGTAGGAGGTATCCGCGCAAAAGCGACGGGCCTAATTAAGCCAAACCACTAGCCTTTGGGGTTTCGCTCCTCAATTCCTAACCTTAGTCACCGATTTGGCAAGAGTCAGATTCAAATCAACTTCCCCCTTAGGTCAGTCTCCTATTTGAGTCCGAGATGTCCCTAGGGCCAACGTCTACTCAGTTTTAGTTAGGCTTGGGTTAGTGAGCGAGGAGATTATTTGTGGGCTCAGGGAGGGTAATGACTTCCCCACCTTATCTTGTTTATAGGACAAGCCCTTAAATCAATTTAGTGTGGCGTACAAGTATATAGAAAAAGTAACACTCAAGCAATATTTCATACAAGGATGAATCTTATACTAAATGCTATGCACACATACCTTGGCTCCAGCACTCTTCAACAGTAAATAGAAAATGTAATGAACTAGACACGTGCCTAAATGCAAACTCTAAATCATTTTTTGCATTTACAATCAACTTATTACTGTTGTGTTAGAAATGTATATACAGTGAGTCAAATAAGGAAATAAATGCTACAAAGATTAAATTATGCAATTCAGCTAACTTGCAGAAAATACAGGTTAGCAGTTCACTCATATTGTCATAGGAATGCAGCAAATCTGAGGGCTTCTGCGCTCTGCTTTCTTAAGCAGAAATCAGGGCCACTTATATGTCCACTGCAGCAAAAATTTCTTGTTGTTAAATCTGTACACCAAAAACAATGAAGAAAGTTAACAAAAAATATAAATCTAAAAAGAGGATAACTTGTGACTGGTCGATTGGTTAACCTGTCATAGGACCGGTTGACCAGGCGGTCGACCGAAATAGCCTGTCATAAAAAAAATTTGACCGAAGCTGGTTGACCGACCATAACCGAGTTTGCTCTCGGTTAGCCCCAGTCAACCGGTGATCGGGGAAAAATCGCGCACAAAAAGTGTATGTTTTGAAATCAAGATTTAAAGTGTGTGTGCTTTGGCTTCCTCGATACTTACATTATAGCATAGAGGCTAAAACGAGTCGAATCCATAAGGACGGGAGGCGATAGAAGCTTACACGGTATGTTCAGTGTATGTTAACGATTCTTCAATGTTTGAACGAATGAAAAGAGAAGCACGGTGAACACGAAGAAGTGGGAACATAGAAGATAAATTGTTTGTGGATTTTGGGATATTCTAAAACAAAGTGAAAAAGAAGAAAACTCATGGCTACTAACTACTAATGACTCCACCAACATGCTAACCTCTTAGTGATAGTTGCCTCACATGTATCATTGACCATCACTAGTCCTTGGTTCAAGAGCTTTTCAAAGTATAACCCATATGTCAACTTTCACATCCAAATTCAACCAACAAGTGCAAGCTACCTTTAAACCATCAAAACCCAACAAGAGCAAGTATGGAATAAAGTAATGTTAGCTTGTTAGAGAGTTAGATGTTAGAGTGTTAGAATCCATCATCACGAGCCATCAATGGCTCTTGCAAGAGCAAGACTAAGTAGAGGCCATTAGATTCATGTTGATTATCAAATAAGAAGTTAGACTAGTCAGTGGTCAGTAGTTAGTTGCCATGAGAGAAAAGATTAGCTAAACATATAAAAAGAGTTAGAGAAGAAAATAAAGATAAGTTAAGAGAGCACATTTCATAGATGTCACCTTCTATTATAAGCACTCTTGCTTCCCAACCATGTACCACTCTCTCTCCTATTATAAGATCTACAAAAAATGGAAAATACAATGGAGGAAGAAGAAGAACACTAACCTAAACTACTCAAAACTATAAAATGGAGATAAAACTATCATAAAACGCTACCTATCTCCTGCTCTGGAAAACCCCAAGGGGTATTTATAGGCACCAGGGGAAAGGGGGCTAGGGGCAAACCCTGGCCCAAAGTACGGGCGCGGCCGCGCCTGTACGGCAGCGGAAAGGCGGCCATAGCCGCGTTTTCGCGGCTCTTCTAGAGCCCCGCGCCCAGCGCTTTCTGCTGCGCACTGTCCCGTCTGTCCCCTGTCGGTTGCAGGTCCCGGTTTTGAGTTTTTGGTCCCTAATTTTGACGGAATCACCCTCCCAGGTCAATGGTTATCTTTATAGGCCTTTAGTCACCCATTAAATGGTGATTTAGGGTCTTCTTGTTCATTTCACACATGGACCTAGAAACATACAAGAGAGGTATTATTAGCAGAATTTAATATTAAATAAATATGAAGATGTGGTATGAAATATGCAGTTTTAGAGACTAGTCACACCCCCACACTTATCTTTGCTCGTCCCGAGCAAAACGAAAAACTAAGAAAACTATTACACCACTTTCGCAGGTGACGCGATTGCGCTGAGCATTGTAACAAGCCGTTAAACTTCTAGGTTTCCCCAAGAGGAGGAGTTTTGTCTCCTGAGGGTTTTCAGCGGATTACACCCATAAAATCCATGAAGAAAGAAATCAAATGTTAGTATTTTAAAAACGTATTTTGAAATAGAGAAAAGTATTGAAGTATTTTTGTGAAAATATAAGTGATTCAAGGTCATAGGTTAACCAAAAATTATTCTTCCTTAAACTAAGTCGAAACGCAAAATCTTGTTATAAATTAAATGTAAGAATTTAAAATTGAATTGATTCTTTGGTCTTTCATAAAACTGTTAGAAAAATATGCACTTTGTGAACAGTGAAGCTTTTTGGGATATCGACTCTAACTTGCATGCCAGTGTATATATATATTTTTTATTTATATATTTTTTTCTTCTTTTAGTTTTCTTAGGCTTTCTTATTTACCCGGGTAGTGAGCCTTTAGCCGGTAACTCTCAAACCAGATGATCGTAGGGCACCAGATGAGAAAACATCTCTCGGACTTAAGGACTCGAGTAAACAAGGCCACAAAACTAAAGGGAATTATTTTTATTTTTATCCACCGTTTTAGGCGTAAATAATCATGCTTCCTGAGGCATAATTACCCAAACTTCAATAAGTAGTTTCTATTAACATTTTTTTATGGCTTTATCAATCTTCGTTTCAATCCCAAAAAATTGTGTAAGTGTAGAGCGCATAAATCTAAGGCAAAAAATCAAGATCAAATTATCTTTCAAATTTACTTTCTTATCCTAAAATTTAAACAAGATCTATTATTTTGACTCAATTTAAAATTTCATAATTTTAGGTCTTTCTAATTCCTAAGATAATCTTAATTTTCTTAAAAATAAATCAGAATTATTTCTCTTATTTCAAAAAGTTTGTAAAAAGAAAAGAAAAGAGTTTTTTATGCAAAAGAAAATTTTAAAAAGTCCTAAAAAGAAGTATAAAAGAAAGAAAATTTAAAACTAACCTACGTTCGTAAACCCTCCCCCACACTTATCTCATGCATTATCCTCAATGCATCGTGAATGTGTATATACATGAAACAAATGGAGAGGGAAAAAATTATCTCATGGTGGTGGTTCCGGTGGTGGTCTGATTGGGCCAAGCGTTACTACCCAATCAAGATATCGTGGATCTTGCAGAAACCCACCAGTGACACCTCTAATACGACCCAGTAAAATGTTAGAGAACTAAATGATCTTATTGAAAAAATTACCCCCATCCAATTTTCAATTTTCAAAAATAATTATTGAGTCATTTTCTTCAACATTCTTGTCCAGCAATGAAGTGTGGTTTTGAGAGATGAGTGATTTGGACTCAAATGGAACAGAAAAAAAAAACCGATATTGATTCAAGAATCTGACTGAGATCAAGTCGATAGTCAACAATGAAAGTCGAAATTGGTTTAAAAATAAGGTCCAAACCAAAGAATTGATGTTCACACACTTTCCCCATCAATGAAGTGTGATCATAAGATATTGGTGATTCAATTTCACAGTGTACTGGTACAAGATTCAATATTGACTCCCGAATAGAGAAAAAATCGGGTAAAGATACCGGATTTATTATTGAATCAAAAAGTGAAATGGAATTACTAACTTGAGGTTCAGGATCACTTTCAAGCTCAAGTTCAATTTCGAGAAAAGAATAACTTGCCAAACTATCAAGAACGTGATGTTGGTTAAGTTCAGATTGGTATTATGAAATTGAAGTTGAATTTCTAAAATGACATGATTCTTGGGTCCAATCAGTAGAGTTAGGGATATAAGGATCGATCAAAGGTTGACAAGAAAGACTTCCTCGCTCTCATTGTTCAATTTGCTCATTAGTGAGTCTAACCTACTGATAGGCCATGGAACAGAATTTGAGTCTGAATCATGTCTTCCATACTTTTTACAATTGGTTCTTCTTGAAAAGATGAGTATGGAAGTTAATTTTGGGAATTGTGGTGAAATTGTGAGTCTATCAGATTTTGCGAGTGCTGCTCAGACTCACGCAAGGGTTCCATACTCAAGGTCAGTATTGATGGTTGTTCATTTTGAATCAGTGAGACTGAATAAGATGAGTAGGACTCTTAAAATTTGGTTGATATGATGAGTCCAATATATTTTGAAATTGATGCACTTTTTCACAAAAATTCCAAACACTATTCTACCTCAGATTCTTCTTCAATTGGATGTTCTAGAAAAGGAGTATATGGAGTTTGATTTGGGAAGGACTGTGAATTGAGCAAATTTTAAATTTGCTATTGGGACTCAAGCAAGGCTTCCATATTCCTTTCCAAATTGAATTTTTTCTCGGTTGGTGGAACAGGAAAAGGAGGATATGAAGCAGAATCGGCGAAAGAATATTGTGAAAATTGTGAGCAATATGGTTGAAAATTTGACTCGGGGGAGGTGAATCCCCATAAACTCTGTGAAGAGTGAAAATTATTTTGAAAATTGTAGTCATAGGATTGAGAATATGGGTCATATTGAGTCAGATAATCCCAACTCGGCATATATGGTTGGTTCATGTTGTACATAGCCGGGTTAGAGTTATCCGAGTCAAATGAGGTCGGGGTGAAATATGAATTCATATGATGATTGAAAGAATTATTGTTGTTAAAATTCATTTCACAATTACAAAAAAAGAAAACAAACAAACAAATAAAGAAAAAGAAAAAGAAAACAAGCCTATGCTAGGGTTGACTTAGACCTAAACAACTCCTAATGGTTAGACTGTCTACAGGGAGTACATTGTCGGAATCTGACCACGAATTAATTGGCCACGTAGGGGCAAGATCAGTGGGAGGTATCCGTGCTGGGGCAACGAGCCTAATTATGCCAAACCACTGTTCTTTGAGGTTTCGCCTCTCAATCCCCAACCTTAGACACTGATTTGATAAGAGTCAACTTCTAACAACTTCCCCTTAGGTCAATATTTTAAATGAGTCTGAGATGTTCCTAGGGGCCAACGTCTAGCAAGTTTTATTAAGGCTTGGGTTGTGGGAGTGGGGAGGTGATTTTTGGGCTAAATGAGGGTAATGACTTTCCCACCTTATGTTGTATTGGGTTTTGTCCTTAAGTTCAATTCGTGCAAGTGTGCAATATAGATAAGAATGAACACACAAAGAGAGTAAATCACCTACGTGTTTGTCCTAACTATATGCAATACAATAGGTACACCTCCGTCAAGATCACAACAACACAAGAACAATATATAGTATATTGGAATGAAAATTGACACGTGCCTAGATACAAATGTCTAACCATTTTAAAGCATCTAATTTTCGTATTTCAGTTCTTAAAATTATTACAGTGCACAGTTAATATAAACATAAACTAACAGCAGAATATAAGAATATACAAGAATTTACCCAACCACACAAAAGCAAGTGTGGACTTCTGCAATGCTAAAAAAAATTTGACCTGCACATCAAAAACAAAGAAGAAAAATTAACAAAAACGTGAAATCAAAACTGTTCCCATCCCCGGCAACGGCGCCAAAATTTTATCGAGGGAAAACCGCGCACAAAAAGTGTATGTTTTGAAATCAAGATTTAAAGTGTGTGTGCTTGGCTTCCTCGATACTTTCTTATAGCATAGAGGCTAAAACGAGTCGAATCCACAAGGACGGGAGGCAATAGAAACTTACACGGTATGTTCATATATATGTTAATGGTTCTTCAATGTTTGAAGAATGAAAAGAAAAGAAAATAAAGAATGAAAAGAGAAATACGGTGAAACACGAAGAAGTGGAACATAGAAGATAAAATGTTTATGGTTTTGGGATATTTCTAAAACAAAGTGAAAAAGAAAGAAAACTCATGGCTGCTAATTACTAATGACTCCACCAACATGCTAACCTCTTAGTGATAGTTGCCTCACATGTATCATTGACCATCACTAGTCCTTGGTTCAAGAGCTTTTCAAAGCATGACCCATATGTCAACTTTTCCATCCAAATTCAACCAACGAGTGCAAGCTATCCTTAAACCATCAAAACCCAACAAGTGCAAGCATGGAATAAAGTAATGTTAACTTGTTAGAGAGTTAGATGTTAGAGTGCTAGAATCCATCATCGTGAGCCATTAATGGCTCTTGCAAGAGCAAGGCCAAGTAGAGGCTATTAGATTCATGTGGATTATCAAATAAGAAGTTAGACTAGTTAGTAGTTAATTGCCATGAGAGAAAAGATTAGTTAAACATGTTAAAGGAGTTAGAGAAGAAAATAAAAATAAGTTAAGAGAGCACATTTCATAAATTGTCACCTTCTATTACAAGCACTCTTTCTTCCCAAAATGTACCACTCTCTATCCTATTACAAGATCTAAAATGAAAAATACAACGGAGGAAGAAGAAGAACACTAACCTAAACTACTCTAAACTACAAAATAGAGATGAAACTACCCTAAAATATTGCATATCTCCTGCTCTGAAAAAACCCAAGGGCTATTTATAGGCACCAGGGGAAAGGGGGCCAGGGAAAAAACCCTTGCCCAAAGTACGGGCGCGGCCGCGCCCGTACCACCACGGAAACGCGGCCATGGCTCTTCTAGAGCCGCGCGCGTGGCGCTTTCTGCTGCGCGCTGTCCCTCTGTCCCCTATCGGTTGTAGGTCCCAGTTTTAGGTTTTTGGTCCCTGATTTTGACAGAATCACCCTACTAGGTCAATGGCTATCTTTATAGGCCTTTAATCACCCATTAAATGGTGCTTTAGGGTCTTCTTCTTTATTGCACACCATGGACCTAAAAATATACAAGAGAGGTATTATTAGCAAAATTTAATATTAAATAAATGTAAATATGTGGCATGAAATATGCAGTTTTAGAGACTAATCATTCGGCTCCTTGGGAAGATGGTAGAATCCCTCGTCGTTGAATTCGACCAAGAAAAGTTTGACGAGTTCCTTTCCTTAGGCTCAGCTAGCCCCAAGGCAATGTGGCAATACTGCAAAGTCTCTTCTGAGACTCACTCTCAAATCTCTTCAGAGATTACTCCTGAAGTGGCCAGTACCACTGCTCACAACACAGAGGGTGCTACTTCTCATGCAACCTATGCTGCCCGCATCAACGTCTCTCAGGAGACCCGAAGGATGAAAGCAGTGGTGCACGATCAAAGTGACGGTGAAGATCAATTCTGCCATCCTTCTCCTCTCCAAACCCTGCAATTCCAGATTGTCGGGGATTCCCAACAACCTCTACGGCTTAACCGGAATGCTAAACATCGACGAAAACGCCGCGCTTGTCGACAACAGCTCGAAGATGCTGCAGAAGCAATTTGTTCTGCAGACTCAGAACGCGAGGTTCGTACCTGCATTTCTCTTAAGCAACGCGAGGATCGTATTTTTGTCCTAGAATGCGAGTCCTGCGTTCTTCAACAACGCGAGTCCGCATCAAACGCGAGACCCGCATTTGAATGGCTCCAAACCTGAGGCTCGCGCTCTGGCTGTCTCAGGATGCGAGCCCGCATTTTAACAAGACGCAATGGTCACATTTTAACTCAACGTGAGGTCCGTGTTTCAACAAAGAAACCCGAGACCCGCGTCCAGCCAAAAGTCCTCACCTTCAGGGGTTCGAGGCTAGTTCCTCAGACATCCCCTCAACGGACCTGAGGGACTACCTGATAAGAAAGAGGATCATCCATCAGATCGTCCCTTGATGCCACTGCAAGCAGCTCATGTCAGTAGTGCTCTCTAATTGTCATTACAGCTTTAAGATAGCTAAACATTTGGTTTTTAGCCGATTGTCAGTGGCTTTAAATTCAGCCAAAAGACGACGATCCTTGAAGAATAAATCATTCTCCGACGTCGAGTACCCAGAAGTGACTGCAAACATGGTGGGGCCGAGTTTCACACCAAGCAAGTCCAAGGAGAAGCATTTGGCTATAAGCTCAGCGGAGTCGGATGCTGATCGGTCTCCAGGTTTGAAGGATGTTCTTATCGAACCTGAAGGGGATCTACTGACACACTCGGACCCGTACGGAAGCAATTGCCCCTGTTGACTACAATTTGTTGGCCAGGGCAATTGAGGTGAATAATGAGCACTCTGTCATAATCGAATTCCAGTATCCAAATTCAGTTCAGAGAACCATCTTTGCTTACATGGCGAGAACTCTCGAGGGGATGGCCAAGCGATTCAAAGAGCAGACTCGAATTCAACGAGAGTAATTTGATATGATTCAAGCTTAGCAAGAATCTATCGACACCCTTAAGTAGATGCTGTCACAACTACTTAAGGATAAAAAGAAGCTAATAAAACTCCTTTCAAGAAGTCCAAAGGCAAACTGAAGGAAGGAGAGAGCTCATCTTCTGCAGATACTGAGAATGAAAAGCATTCCAACTCTGAGACACCCAAGTATTATCTGAAGAGGAGGATAACTCGGAGAACAGGAGCACTGATTCCAAAAGAAAGATCAAATTGGAGCAATGCCTTGAGGCCCTTGTCAACCAAGACGGACTCCAAGATGTGGGGATAATCTGACCCTACCCAGCAAAGTGGGATACGATTCCATACCCTTCCAAATTTAAGGCATCAACCCTTCACACTTTCGACAGTAAAGGGTCACCGAACCAACACATATACTACTTTAAATCCCAAACTGGGAATGTAGTATCGAACGATGCCATTTTCGCTCGTTTATTCATTGGCACCCTTAAGGGGGTCACTTTTGAGTGGTTTATGAAACTTCTTGCTGGCTTAATTAAAACATGAGCCGACCTCGAGAAGTTATTTCTGACACATTTCTTTGAAGACGATTCAAAGATCTCGGTGCCGACTCTCCTTGCAGCCAAGCAGAAAAAAAGAGAGTCCATTAAAACTTTCATCGAGAGATTTCGGAGCATGGCACTCCGTTGTCCTAACGGTATGACCCAGTCCACACTGGTGGAGACGTCTGTCATAATCTGCAAACTTCCCTACTCGCTCAGATGGGAGTGGCGGAATGTCGCCCTTAGAAACAGTTGGTGCTACAAGGCGAACAGGCGG
Source organism: Agave tequilana (assembly GCA_038442645.1). Lineage (NCBI taxonomy): Eukaryota > Viridiplantae > Streptophyta > Magnoliopsida > Asparagales > Asparagaceae > Agave > Agave tequilana. The sequence goes on from JAVJIF010014881.1 coordinate 63,701, forward strand.
AAGAGATCGTCACCCGAGTCAGGGCTGAAGAAAAAGATAACAAGCTGAGACCCTAAAGTCAATGTGACGTACACTAGAGTCATCTTCTCAACCGAGAAGAAGGGATACTCTGGCAGCAGAAGTTAAATCACCTTCAAAGACCTAGTCAATCTAGGAGGTATGGCTTCCAGTCAACCACGTGGAAACAAATCGTACTCCTTCAAGGATGAACATGTGGTCTCTCTATTCAAGTTACTCCAAAAGAGTAACACACTCAAACTTTTAGAGATTAGACGCCCTAAAGTGGTGGGGAAGACAAATAATCCTGACTACTATTTATGTCACAGGATGATAGGACACCCTACCAAGAATTGTTACATCTTTAAAAATGTCTTTCAGGGTTTGATCAATTCGGAGGTATTGAAGCTTCTTCTAGAACAGAAGAAGGTGACCGCCAATATGACAGCTACGTCATCGATTCAATTTGGATGAAATCTTCCTCTAGCACCAACCAGAGTAGTTCCCATCCCGAACGGAAAACTAAGAGTGATCAATACTGATCCTCACAACTAGAGAAAAAAAGGTCTTACTCTAGTCCCTACTCCTCAAGGAGAGACGATGTGGGTCCATCCTGACATTGTCGAAAATCAGCAGTGGACGACAGTTACAAGAAGGAAGTCCAAAGGTAAGGCTAAAGTATCCTCCAGCAATGAGGTGAGCATCTCTACAAGAGAAATCGAGGAAGATGTCGCTTCCCTTACTAGTTCAGGAGACGAGGAGTCTGCACTTGTTGCTGACACGGGCACACCTCCCACATTAAAGACTCGATCTGTCAAGCAGTACCTGAAACAATACGGTGAGCCTATAGCAAACTCCTCACAGCTAGCTGAGGAGGCGATCGAGCAGTCCACGAAGCCATCCGTGGAGAAGCAGAAAGAGCTTCGATATGTTAAAACTCTTTCGAAAAGTGGTGAGGGACCATCAACTCTCTTTCATTTTGATGCCTTAGCTCAGCTAGCCAACATCCTTACTCGAATCACTGTCTTTGAGCTCCTGAGGCTTTCTAAGTCTAAAAGAGACGCTCTAAGAGAAGCATTAGCAGATGCAGAGGTTTTCATAACTCAGATTCCTGCTACATGTCATAAGGAAGAAGGCAGTCATTGCCACCATGACTCAAAACTATTTCTCTGCATCACTTTCATCCCCGAAGACATGCAAGTCAAAGGGAAGCATGATAGACCCCTGTACTACATAAGATATATCAGATCATCTAAAGTGAGCCGTATTCAGGTTGATCCGGGATTTACGTTGAGCATTATGTCCCGCAGGGTCATGCAGCATTTAAGGGTCCTCACCCATCGATTGAGCGCCACTCAGACAACCATATATGGGTTCAATGCCAATTGTACACACCTGATGGGAAAAATCAAGCTCAGATGTCAAATCCGGGACCTGAAATCTGAGGTGACATGTTATGTCATTGACGCGGACACCTCATACAATCTGCTGCTGGGACGACCATGAATTCACCGCAACGCCATCATCCCGTCCACTCTTCATCAAGTAATGTGATCACACATGTGCATTGCATCTTTTCATATCATATGTGTCACATTTCTGCATTTGTATTTAAATAAAACTATGTTATTAATGTGTTTTCATGTTTAATGGCGTGTAAGGTAATTAAGGAAGTAAAGAGAGAGACAAATTTATCTAATTAAATCCAAAAGTTCAAAAGAAAGGGGATCGATTCAAATTCAGAGGTTCTAAAGGTCATCTTATTTAAAGACCGGGCATAAGATGAGATAATATCATCCAAATTTAAAGGAAAAAGGGATTAGAAGAAGACCCTATCGGTTTGGATGAGAATAAAGAGATAGATCGTCAAATGTAAAGCTGATATTCAATGTTTTTGATGCGACACAACTTCAATATTACAGTGTTCAACACAAACTCTATTCAAATTATCAAAAAGTAAAATTTCAGGTGCTAAAATTTTTGAAAACAACAAAAAACTTCTCTGAGGTTTGTTATAATAGGTAGGCTCTTTATCCTTGAATTACAGAGAAACACCCTTGGTTACAAACTTAGAAGACAAAACAAAACAAAGAAAAATTCATCGCTAAACTAAACATTTTCCAATGAAGTGAAAAACAAAGATGAGAGTTTTGAAGAAAGATGGTAAAACTAAAAAACTGTAATGTTGTTACCGGGGACGAACCCAGGTCGCCGCGTGATAGACAGGAATACTCACCACTATACTACAACGACACTAAGGACCTTGAAAATTAATTGCAATAGTATTAGAATATATAAATAGTAGTCCAGTTGTTTTAGGGCATAGATTCTTAGTCTCATATCGGTTGTGTTACGGTGTAGAAGCTCAGGTATGAGAATAAAAGAGCTTGTGGGCAGTTATATAAAGCATAGTTTTCTCGGCCTTTTGGCTAAGATCAATTGTAGTATCTGTTGTTATCAATTTAATTTTTTGTTCAGGGCATTCGAACTGAGTTTTGCATGTAGCATTGTTAGGCTTGGCCTTTTTGTTCAATTATCTTAATTAATAAGAAACGTTGAGGGACTCAAAAACGCAGTAATGGATTTTGCGGGGCTTTGTCAATATTTTCGTAGTTCACGTGATTGTTCAATATTGCCAAAATGTCGTAATCAATTTCTTACAAAAATTTACTGAGGAATTACAAAAAAAAAAACAATAGAAATAAAAAAGTCCTCTCTTGTGAGAATCAAACAACTCTGGCACTTAAAAAGACTTTGACGAGAAAATTTCTCATCGCTTTGGCTTTGTGATGTCAGATTAAGATGGATTTAATAGGTAAATACGAAAAGAGTTGAGAACATTATAAAAGTTTTTTTTTTACTTACAATTACTACTTGACCCAAACCTTGTGAAACCACAAAGTACTAGGTAAATATGAAAAATTTTATGTGCCACAAATAATCACATCCATTCAACCAAAACTTCTAAATATTCACCTCCATGCGAGAAAAAACTTCTGAGATACACAGTAAACGTGTGACTTCATCAGCACCAAAGTGTCAGATTAGCTTCAAGATCAACGCCTGATAAGCATTATAACAATCAAGCAATTTGCCAGCTAAGAAGAGAGAATTATTGTGAAAATTACGTCAACTAATTATAACAATCAAGTAATTTGCCAGCTAAGAAGAGAAAAATATTGTTAAAATATTGTGAAAATCATGCCAACTAATTATATCGTTCTATGATTGTTCGGCTTAATAGTACAAAATCCATCGTCAGATGTATGAACTCATTACCACCATATAAAGAAAGGTTCATGACTTGCTACAGAAAACTAGCAGATATTCCCTGAGAATACGCTCAGCCCATGGATGCTAAAGTTCGCTTGTTTCAGACTGACCTTGAAAAAAGCACTAGTTCCCTTCATATTTCGGGTCGGCCATCACAAAATGATAAGCAATCACCAGAATGAAAATGAAGATGCCGAGGAAATTGGCAAAGAATCCCAAGTCCTGATCGTCAATCATCTGCATAATATATCAAAATCACCAAAATCAATTACAGAGTCAGATGTGAACTTTGGCAGGCTTGCATTGTACAAAATATATAACTCATAAATTGTTTCTCCAACTATGATATGTAATTTGGAAAGAGTATAGAATATTTAAGTTTCAGCATGATACACCAAGCACTACCACTATAATAGTTTCTGGATCAAGTTTTGTTCCTAATGAACTCACAAGCTTTCAAATCTCTTGTGGATGTAAATCCTTTACACGAGGACGATGCACAAAAGTACAAATCATCTTTTTAATGTGCAGAAACATTTATCATATCCCCAACTGGATATGCTGTGTCAACTTTTTGTAATTCTCTTTATACGCCCAAGGGATGGGAGTGGAAACCTGCAACTACTCTTCCAGAAATCAGTTGCTGCATCTATTAATGCAATCAAGTTGATCCAAAAAAACAGGAAGGTTTTGTAGATCCGTCAATTTACATTCTCTTTTATCGTTACAACTTGTTGTTCATTTGCTGATGACAAAAAGACTATGGAAGTTCACAGTATGTTTAAACACGTTCCACCCAGCTAACAGAAGCTTATCCACAAAGTTGTGGTGGATTACTGCTAAAAGATAGATCTGATGTTTTGTGGGTCAACCGTGTCTCAAATTCATGCGATGTGTTTGCTTAGATGCCAGCTCTCAATAGTGGTATATTAAGGTCATTGAGGTGAAGGTGTGCATCAAACAATTTTCAAAGAAATGGTTGGAACTCACCTGAATCTCTGTTCGTCTCATTACAAGTGGTAACTAGCATCACAAATATTTTTCTTCAACGTGTTTCAGAAAAAAAGTGACGCGTATTTTCAAACAGCACTTTTGGGTCAGATAAAAAAAATCAAGAGATTTTGCAAAATTCATGACAATGAAAATCTTCTGCTGCTCAGATAGAATAAGAGAACTCTAATGAAAAAGGAAATTCCAGAATTATCTCAAAAATCATGATATTAAAAAAATATAGTTTATGCAGAAATTTAAAACTTCTTGAGTACCTCTTCAAGTTAGAGGTTTTTCAAAATATTGAAATTATTGTGTTTGACTACAAATAGTACGCATCTTTTCAATACTTTGAAAAACCTCTAACTTCCGAATTTAGAAATAAAATTTTTAAAATTTCATTTTGTTGTGACAGGATCCAAGTGCACTTTTTTATTGAGAGAAATAGGACGCACCTTTCAAGACAACCTCTAATCTCCACTTTCCCCTAATTTCTTTAGCATTAACCAAGTCTATGTCAAGCCTAAAGTTCAAAATCATATAAAAGGATGTCGAGTTTAGTGTTAGACAGGTCTAAACAAAATGGGCTGGCTTTCCGAAATTCTACATTTTTACATGGTATCACCTTGGTTGAATCATATTGGGGAAGGGATAATACCAGTGTTCTAAAAATCGGTTTCATTAATCGTGAGGTCCAACACTGAATAATGATTAATAGGGGATTAATCGGAGATTAATCGAAATTGAGTTTTTTAACATATTTAATTATATTTATACAAAACTAAATATGAATATAAACGGTTAATTTTTGAAAATGCTTAAATATTATACTAGACAATATAAATGTGAACTTATAAACCATGCTATGATGAACAACAAGACAACATGAATAAATAATAAAAAAGAAGTAAGAGAACTTATCTCTTCGCTTTAGTAATCCAAATTTTCCAATTTCGCAACATAAATATAAATCAAACTTACCTGCAAATAAGATAAATAAAAAATTAGTCAATTTATCAATCAAAATAATCAAATCATAAACATCACAATTTAATAAATAACAGGTCATCTACTATAGTACTACTTAGTACTTAATAAAAAGCATTATCAACACATCAACATCACAACATAAAACTACTTAGCGATCCAACACATAAAAAGTGATAAGTTTTTCAAATGAAAAACATATGAAATCCTAATTAAGAAACACAAATATTCCAAGTTTCAAAATAACAAAAATGTATTATAATCTCCAAACAATGCCTCCTCCATCTAAGCATCTACTAGACTACTAATCCTCATCATCTTCATAACGAAGATCATCATCATCTAACACGGGTGAAGAAGCAGCATAATCATCAGAATCATCATTACCACCCTCATCCAAATTCTCTCCACTCACACCTTCCTCGACATCCTCAAGAATCTCAGCTTCCACCATACTAGAAGAGCTTCCTTGATCACCAATTCTCCTTGATCTTCTTCTCTTATTCCTCCTATATGGGTTTTCATTAGCTCCACTAGCCTCGGCAACAAGAATCCATAAAAGACCCGAACCGGTAAAGTATCTCTTCTTCATCTTCATTCTCTCTTTCTTTAACTCTAGGATTTTTCCAATGAAGAGCCCTTGAATCATCAGGAGCAACGAGCACATCCTTGCTCTTCCTACTTTTTGACTTTGTTGTCCTTTTCTGTAACATTCTCCTATTGAATCTCACAAAAACAAGATCATTCAATCTCTTTGGATCAAGTCTATTTTTCTTTTTGTATGTATCTGCACATTTAATATAAGAACATAAGTTAAGCATCATATAAACTATAAAGATAAACGAGTCAAATAACAAAAGCAGTGGAATAGATTATGATTATTAAATTTTACCCCCTCAAAAACACTCCAATTTCTTTCACATCCGGATGAGCTACTCGTCAAGCTTAGAATTTTAATTGCCATCTTTCAAAGATAAGGTGCCTTTCCTCCATAAAAATCCACCAATGAGCTACTCATGAAAATTGACACAATTAACAATTTTCTAATATAACAAGCTTTGAATAAATGTTTAGATATTGAACAAAAAGAAAAAGACATTACCTGAATTAAAATCATCTGTACCATTAAAACTCTTCCAATATCTCTCTGCCATTCCACTTCCCATAATTCCCGTTGCTGACTTGTATGCTTCAACCTCTTTAGAGCCAATTATATCATGAATAGTATACTCGGGATAAAATTTGTCAATGCAATACATCAGTGCAGCCTTAACAGAGGTGTCTTCTTTGATTGTATTATCCTTATAATAATAATAAGGATTAAAATAGTAGGCTGCCAAGTGAAGTGGGCTATCAAGCCTATCCTTTGCCTTCTTCTCAATAATCTCAAGTATTGGACGGTAAACACTCTTTCCTATTGCAAGAAGCCTTAATTTCATCCTTTGCGTCCTGAAGCATGCCATAAACGAAACCCATTGAGGGCTTCTTGTCTCCATCAACTATCCTCAGTAGCTTAAAAAGAGGAGTGTAAATTTCCATAAGTTGTTGTGCATCTCTCCAAAACACATCTGAATAAATGGTCTGCTTAACTGCTCTCCCTTTTACAGTACCTGACCATCTATTCTCATCCCAATCTGGTGATGAAACCATACTAGCCAATTGCATTTCTTGTCGATAATACACCCAAGACTGAGAAAGAGTGGCAAATCTAGTCACTCCGGACGAACTAACTCTCCTATTTGTGAACTTCCGCATTAATGCAAGAGTGCTAATATGGGAATAAATAAACACTGAAATAGACCTTGCCTTCTCAATCACAGTCTTATACTTAGGAAGATTCCCGATATCTTCCAACATCAAATCAATTGTGTGTGCAGCACAACTGCTCCAAAATATTCTCGGCCTCGTTGTTGCCAACATGTTTTTTGCCATCATATTAGAAGAGTGGTTATCTGTAACCACTTGAATCACATTTTCCTCTTCAATCTCGTTAATGCAATCCTCGATCCACTTAAAAATATATGGTCCCGTATGTGGCTGATCGGAGTCCTCTATTGACTTGATGAAGCTTGTGCCCTCCTTACAATGCACACACAAATTCATCACGCTCCTATGAAGCCTATCGGTCCACCCATCTGTAAGAATACTGTATCCATATTCTTTCCAGGCCGCCCTCTGCTTGCTAAGATCATTGTTCACCGTCTCATAAGCTTTTCTCATAGAGGCACCCGCAACTGATTAATCACATTAAGCGCCCAAACGAATAATTAGGGCGATTAATGGTAAATTATGCCCTCACTTAGCGCATAGGATTAATCGATTGTGGGTGCCTCTATTGAGAAAAGCTTATGAGACGTGAACAATGATCTTAGCAAGCAGAGGGCGGCCTGGAAAGAATATGGATGCAGTATTCTTACAGATGGGTGGACCGATAGGCTTCATAGGAGCGTGATGAATTTGTGTGTGCATTGTAAGGAGGGCACAAGCTTCATCAAGTCAATAGAGGACTCCGATCAACCACATACAGGACCATATATTTTTAAGTGGATCGAGGTTGCATTAACGAGATTGAAGAGGAAAATGTGATTCAAGTGGTTACAGATAACCACTCTTCTAATATGATGGCAAAAAATATGTTGGCAACAACGAGGCCGAGAATATTTTGGAGCAGTTGTGCTGCACACAATTGACTTGATATTGGAAGATATCGGAATCTTCTAAGTATAAGACTGTGATTGAGAAGGCAAGGTCTTTCAGTATTTATTATTCCCTATTAGCACTCTTGCATTAATGCGAAAGTTCACAAATAAGAGAGAGTTGGTTCGTCCCGGAGTGACTAGATTTGCCACTTTCTTGGGTGTATAATCGACAAGAAAATGCAATTGGCTAGTATGGTTCCATCACCAGATTATGTAAAATGGGTGAGAAATAAATGGTTAGGTACTGTAAAGGGAGAGCAGTTATGCAGACCATTTATTCAGATGTATTTTGGAGAGATGCACAACAGCTTATGAAAATTACTCCTCTTTTTAAGCTACAGTTGATGCCTCAATGGGTTTCGTTTATGGCATGCTTCAGATGCAAAGGATGAAATTAAGGCTTCTTGCAATAGGAAAGAGAGTGTTTACCGTCCAATACTTGAGATTATTGAGAAGAAGGCAAAGTATAGGCTTGATAGCCCACTTCACTTGGCAGCCTACTATTTTAATCCTTATTATATTATAAGGATAATACAATCAAAGAAGACACATCTGTTAAGGCTCACTGATGTATTGATTGATAAATTTTATCCCGAGGAGTATACTATTCATTATATAATTGGCTCTAAAGAGGTCAAGCATACAATACGTCAGCAGCGGGAATTATGGGAAGTGGAATGGCAGAGAGATATTGGAAGAGTTTAATGGCACAGATGATTTAATCCAGGTGATGTCTTTTCTTTTTGTTCAATATCCAAACATTTATTCAAGCTTGTTATATAGAAAATGTTAATTGTGTCAATTTTCATGAGTAGCTCATTGATGGGATTTTTATAGAGGAAAGGCACCTTATCTTCGAAGATGGCAATTAAAATTCTAAGCTTGACGAGTAGCTCATCCGGATGTGAAAGAAATTGGAGTGTTTTTGAGGGGGTAAAATTTAATAATCATAATCTATTTCCACTGCTTTTGTTATTTGACTCATTTATCTTTATAGTTTATATGATGCTTAACTTATGTTCTTATATTAAATGTGCAGATACATACAAAGAAGAGAATAGACTTAATCCAAAGAGATTGAATGATCTTGTTTTATGAGATTCAATAGGAGAATGTTACAAAAAGGACAGAAAAGTCAAAAAGTGGGAAGAGCAAGGATGTGCTCGTTTCTCCTGATGATTCAAGGGCTCTTCATTGGAAAAATCATAGAGTTAAAGAAAGAGAGTGAAGATAAAGAAGAGATCTTTCTCGGTTTGGGTCTTTCATGGATTCTTGTTGCCGAGACTAGTGGAGCTAATGAAAACCCATATAGGAGGATAAGAGAGAAAATCAAGGAGAATTGGTGATCAAGGGAGCTCTTCTAGTATGGTGGAAGCTGAGATTCTTGAGATGTCGAGGAAGGTGTGAGTGGAGAGAATTTGGATGAGGGTGGTAATGATGATTCTGATGATTATGCTGCTTCTTCACCCGTGTTAGATGATGATGATGTTCGTTTTGAAGATGATGATGAGGATTAGTAGTCTAGTAGATACCTAGATGGAGGAGGCATTGTTTGGAGATTATAATACATTTTTGTTATTTTGAAACTTGGATATTTGTGTTTTCTTAGTTAGGATTTCATATGTTTTTCATTGAAAAACTATCATTTTTTGTGTGTTGGATCGCTAAGTAGTTCTATGTTGTGATGTTGATGTGTTGATAATGCTTTTTATTAAGTACTAAGTAGTACTATAATAGATGACCTGTTATTTATTAAATTGTGATGTTTATGATTTGATTATTTTGATTGATAAATTGACTAATTTTTATTTATCTTATTTGCAGGTAAGTTTGATTTATATTTATGTTGCGAAATTGGAAATTTTGGATTACTAAAGCGAAGAGATAAGTTCTCTTACTTCTTTTTTATTATTTATTCATTTGTCTTGTTGTTCATCAGAGCATGGTTTATAAGTTCACATTTATATTATCTAGTTAATATTTAAGCATTTTCAAAATTAACCGTTTATATTCATATGTAGTTTTGTATAAAATAATTAAATATGTTAAAAAACTCAATTTCGATTAATCTCGATTAATTCCCGATTAATCCGATTAATCATTATTCAGTGTTGGACCGCACGATTAATGAAACGATTTTTAGAACACTGAGTTTGACAGATTCCTGCGTGTAGGTTGAAAACAAATCCACTAGAATCCAATCCAACCTAGTTTGTATCCCTGCTTTTTCCGATATGAATATGCAAATGAATGGCCAAATCAAAATATTAGGTATACTTCTAAATATTCAACTCAAAATCCTGATAATGCATACAAATCCCACCATATCCAAATATTTGCTTCCCTTGTGTGTGTGTGTGGAGATAAGAATGTGTGTGTCTTGTGGGGGAGAGAGAAGAGAGAGAGAGAGAGAAAAGAGAGATAATCAGATGTAATATTGTATTCATGGTTTGCATCTTGGTATCGATCGATTCGTACCAGTCATAGGATTTTGGTCTCGGACTCAACAATATCAGTTTTTATCAACAGTTTTTGTCTCGTCATATTAGAAATATTGGGTACACTTCGGTTATAACGGGTCCCATCAACACCCAATATCATCATATCGGCAATATCGGCATTGACTGATATTTCAAAACTTGACTAACTGTATTATTTCAGGGACGAAGCTATTTCACTAATATATAGAGTTTTTATAAAAATATAGAGTAAAAAATAAAACCTGTAAGATATATAGGGGCTTCTTTTGAATTGTTAGAGGGCATATGAGAAATTTTTTATTGAACAGGGTTTTCATAAAATTCACGGGCAAATAATAACTTGATATCGTATGTCAAGAAAGTTTCAGAGGGTAAACAAGAATTTGTTATGACATATGAGGCTTTGAAATTTTTAAGGCAGTGCGAAAGAATATTTATGATATATAGGGGTTTTGCGGGGAAGTTTAAGGGCGTATGAGAATATTTATGGCATATGAGGGGTTTTTCAATTTCCAAGGGTTGTGGCCCTTAAATCTGTTCATGATTATTTCATATTAATTATGTAGTTACTACCAAATGAGGTATCACGTCACAGTGGATCTTCTTTTTGGCATATTCATGTTAAACAAATATGGATTTTGATGGCATTTCATATCCATATTCGTTTACAGCAAACATGAATACAAGTTTTTGTACCTGACTGGCATTTGTACCCTTATTAGCAGATATAGATATTAATTCACCTAACAACAGGTGCACATCTCCACCATTTCAAATGCCACTTGCATGGTCCAGGTCTGATTTGTATGATCTAAAATATAAAACATTAATATAGACTCTTTTACTAATGTTTTCAATTTAGTAAAATTAACTTAACTAGACCCTTAAGTTAGTGAAACTTGAATTGAGTCTACCTACATGTCACTTACCAGAAAAAAAGAAATTACTCTTTGGACTTTTCAAACTAAGCGATTTAAGTTGAGTAAGACAATCCAATGAAAGCTAGCCTATTTCCCGTTCTCTATGTTTATATTTGTTTGTTTGAATTAATTTACATTCTTGCTAAACATCCCACTAATTTAGGAGCCACAACTTAATTTTGATCTTTGAAAGGCGTCAGATCAGACAAGCTAGATCTTAACTAAGAGGTGGTATGTTACCACTGTGTGATGTATCAAAGAGTATGCAATATAAATCTCACCAATTCAAGGGCACCACACAAGTTTTTCATAGTCATTAGATTTAAAAAGCTTATGCAGACAGGCTCGTTCAGGACACCTGAAAGATTGGTCTTATCAAGCAACTAGATAGGAATGCCCACCAGAGCTGAGATAACACAAAAACCCACAAGCCACAGTATGTAAGTATTAATATTTTTTCAGACCCTAATTAGTTTTCGGGCAAGCCAAGAAAAACCGATCTAGGCACGGCAATCCCCATACTCCAAAAAACCCATTTTTGGCCCAACCCTTATCTGATGTCAATTACTAGCAAGTAAAATAAACATCGAAGTCTTGATTCTACCTCACGAGTTCATAAATAACTAAGGCAAAGAGTTAAGGATTTCTAGACCTTGATGCAATTCTGTAGTTTTAGAAAAGGGATCTATCCCACCTCTAATTGACCCCACACTAACATATATGCAGGGTCGCAACAGGTTGGATTTGGGTCAGATCCTAAAATTCCACTTGCAAATCTAATATAAATTTATAGGATACAACATGTTTGGGTCCAAACCCACTAAGAAATCTGGAATCGATTTGAGGGGTCCAAACCTAATCAGTTAAATCAGGATTAAGGCTTCAGATTATCTAAACCCAATGTTTCTCCTCAAATATGTCAATTTGCATTAAGAATCAATAGAAATTAGCAAGATATTTTTCTCACAAGATGTTTTGTTGTTATTCCCTGTATATATAAAAATGACCAAATTTTTTATGTAAACTAAGTTTAGGAAGAAAAGGATGATTTAGATCAAAATGAAACCATTTTTGTTGCATGTAATATTTTGAAAGATAATGGAAATAAGCCTAAAAAAGATTGGAGGTCTATATTGAAAAGCATTGTCGCTTTTGATTAGCTAGGTCTCGTCCTGTGTTTTCCTCTTCTCAAGAGAGGTAAACAAATTTTCCCGATGTAATTAGGTGACATACTTTGATTGGTCAACCCAACAAGCCTCGGAAAACTTTTCTAAGTTGTGCAAGACAACCAAACCTTGTTCCCTCTATCCAGAACAACTTTTCTCGATAGTGTCTACGCAAGATCTTACATGCAACCAAGCACGACATAAGCAAACTAATATAACTATTTATGGGTTATCGGTTTTCAAGTTTGGATCCAAAAGGATCCATATCTAGAATCCCATAAGGAAACATATCTATTTTCTAAAATCATCATCCTAGCCAATAAGCTATTAGAAGGGAATTTAAGAATCCAACCCGAAAATTCAGGTTTGATTTTAATTGGATTACCAAGTAACCAGGTCCAGTTGCCAACCATACATCTACATCCTTAAACTCAGTGTTCTCAAAATCGGTTTCATTATTCGTGCGGACCAACACTGAATAATGATTAATCAGATTAATCAGGAATTAATTGGAGATTAATTAAAATTGAATATTTTAATATATTTAATTATATTTATACACAACTACATATAAATATATACAGTTAATTGTTGAAAATGCCTAAATATTATACAAGACAATATCTAGATGTGAAGTTATAAACCATAATATGTTGAACAACAAGATATGAATAAATAATAAAAGAAAAAGTAAGATAACTTATCTCTTCGCATTAGTAATCTAAGATTTCAAATTTTGCAACATAAATATAAATGAAAGGGCTTACCTGCAAAATAAGATAAATAAAAAAATTAGTCAATTTATCAATCAAAATAATAAGCTTTAAAGAATGACAGAGAAAGATTGCTAAATAAGTTAATTTGAAAAATAATCAAAAACAATAAAACATAAGTATCACTTTATGCAAAATATACAATAATAAAATATCATAATTCATCTACTATTTAATAAATAACAAATTAATTGGGCACTTAATCGTTTTGGACCGATTAATCTGTTAGCCAGACAAGAAAAAGGTCTTGTGCACATTAGCATCTAGTTAGCCATACAAGACTTTTAAGCTCTGGCAATTAATTTACTCATATGGTTACTCTGGCTCCCTCTTAAATGGAAATTAAATACTCATCTTCCATAGAAGTATAAATTGACTATCATTACAAAGTTCCATAGGTTGAATATACATCTAGAATATATCAATTTCTCCTTTTACAGGTAAAGGAATTTTATGACTCACTTTTATGTTCTTCCCCTAACTTTATAGTGAAATCAAATTAGGGAATTAGGATGTAATTCCAATTGTAATAGCAAAACTAATTGATCACTAAACAATCTCTAAGTTCAGTGTGAGTAATACCAACATGTGAAAGAATCAGATCACCGTAAATTCTATAAAAAAAAAACCCAATTTCCACATTTCAAGAAGAACAAGCAGCAGATCTGAAGATCTTCAAAGTGCTAATAGACCGAGGCATTTATCCACGGATCTAACCCAAACAAAAGGTAATCCCTCGGATCAAATCTCAGTGTGTTAATCTCAAAATTATCAAATAAAGAAACAAAGAGACCTGGACGACTAACCTTCGCCTCGCCTTCAGTTTGAAAACCCAGAGAAACCCTAAGCGAGAATTCAGTTCGTCTCCTGACCCTCGCTACACCTGTGCCTCCTCCGATCTATCTCACTCAAAATATACTATTAAAAGTCTATTACCTTTTTACCCTCAAAACGCCGCGCGTGTATATTCTATTTTGACTCCCCACCACAACCTAAAAAAAACAAATTTTTTTTTTATATATAGAAATTTAAACCTTTAAATGGTTTAAGTTATAAAAAAACGGAATCCCTTACCCTTGTGTTTTTCCCAAATTATTTCTTTACCCCCGTGTAACTTTCCTACATTATTTACCCCCGCTTTACATTTTAGTATCCTATTATACCTTTTTATGCTTGACATATATTTTTTTCACCATTTTTTTCAAGAAATCCTAGCTTTTTTTTGTCAGAAAATTATTACACAAAATTTAACTGGTGATCACAAAGGAGCAAATTTAGGACCTAATCAGTGGCCATAGTGACTAAAATTAAATATATTATAAATATATCTACGAGAAGCCTCGAAAAGGTGACCTGTGAATGAGCGGAGCTCTTAGTGCTTGGTATAGCATTCAAAAGAAATGGTTCAAATTAAATACTTTCCATTGCATTTGCAGCCAATTATGCAATTCTAACATAGGAGGCAAGGGCATTCTCAGCCATCAAACACACACATGAATGATATCAATGTCCTGGTGTTGAACAAAATAGCTTATAAGGTAGAGAGCAAAGTGACGAAAATTTTCAGATGTAAAAGTTGTTTTTTGAGTTACTACCATCGATCAGGTGTCGTCAACAAAACGAATGTTGGTAAAGCCCTTCTTCTGAACTGATTGTGATACTTGTTTCTTAGATTTTAGATGAAGCAATTGGCCTCTCCATTCACAAGAGAAAGAGATCTGCTAGCATACAGCGATGAGAGAGATAGACATTGAGAGAGAGAGAGAGATGGGTAAGAGTGCCATTGGATGTAGATTATCCGCAAATATTCGCATCTAAATTCGCCTCCAACCCTGATATGGATATCAATTTTTCGTATCTGTCAATATCTGTATCCGTATCCGAAAATTAGGTACATATACGGATATGATTAAGACAATATCCGATCCATATCCAATCCGATATCCGAAAGTTGGGTGCTTAATAATGATATCCGTATGGAAAAGAATATTCTTCAATGGAATAAGACAATATATTTTGATATTTTGAGTTGGTGAAAAAGTAACGGTAGAAAGTATTCAATTCTTGCTAGAGAAACACCAGATATCTTGAGTATTTTGACACTAACTGTAGCATCTAAATCGTATTTAGCACCGAAAATCGTGTAATTCATTACTATAGAAGCCAATAACAATGGATATGGTCGAAGCATTAATATGTATATAATAATATCGTAGCATGTATCACATTTAATATTGCTGTAGATGAGATAAAAAAATAATATAAGTATATCCTTTTAGTTATCTTTAACTGTATCCATTTTTATATATTCGATTAGTATTCGCATCCGATTCGTTAATATCAAATCTGTATCCGATCCGCTTATATCAGATCTGAAAGCACACCTAGAGGGGGGGTGAATAGGTGAAAGTGCTAATCTAGAAACTAAATGCTCTAAATGCGGAAGCTAATGCAAATTTTGCAACACACTTAATACAACACACAAGTGTAGCCGAATTCCCCGTGAAGGGCTCTGGATTAACTCCTCTTGATTCCCCTTGAATGGGTTGAGGTGCTATGTGAAGCTCTTGTGGTTAAGTATAAGTGAGGCACACACAAACAACCAAGCATACACAAGATATAGCAATATGAATATGCAAGGTACAATGCAAGCAATGTATGATAGGAATAATGAATGATGCTTTGCACAAATAAACAAGAGAGAAAGAGTTGAGAGATAGAGGGGGGGTGAATAGGTGAAAGTGCTAATCTAGAAACTAAATGCTCTAAATGCGGAAGCTAATGCAAATTTTAAAACACACTTAATACAACACACAAGTGTAGCCGAATTCCCCGTGAAGGGCTCTGGACTAACTCCTCTTGATTCCCCTTGAATGGGTTGAGGTGCTATGTGAAGCTCTTGTGGTTAAGTATAAGTGAGGCACACACAAAACCAACCAAGCATACACAAGATATAGCAATATGAAATATGCAAGGTACAATGCAAGCAATGTATGATATGAATAATGATGATGCTTTGCACAAATAAACAAGAGAGAGTTGAGAGATACTGGATCAAACGCAAAGGCAAAGATATATTTTGAGGTTCGAGCACCTAGCTCTACATCCCCGCCTTCACCACCGTGAAGGATTTCTAATCCACTATCTCCCACCGAGGGAACCTCCACCGAGGAGGATTTGTTACAACAATAAGAGTACCGAACTTCTCTCTCAAACACCGCCTCACAACCGAGGGGTAGGTCCGTAGCCAAACAACAACCGATCCACCTCACACTTGAGGGATACAAACCAACAACCAACTCCACCTCACCAAGAGGGAGTAAACACCAATCTCCACCTCTACCAATGAGGGAGCAAACACAAACCCAATATAACAACCTCAACATCTACCAAAGAGGGAGCAACTCAAGAAATCAAGGGTTTATAACAAGTGGTATGTCTCAACCACAAACCTCTTTCCTTTTCTCTTTTCCACAAAACAAAGATCCTAATAGATTAGGATAGAAGATAAGCTCAAGTGTGAAAAACAAGTGTTTTGATCAAAGAAAAACTCTTGGAAAATACCAAATAGATATTGAAATGAAGAACAATAAACCAATTTCCCAAAAACCTATTTTCTTTGAAAATAACAAAACACTTAAAACAAATAAGATGGATCTTTTGGCACTTAAAACTCTTTTGAAAACTTGTAAAAACACTTCAGAAAAGTAGAAATTTTTGCTCTTTAAAATCTTGGTTAAAATCATGAAGAGATGGGGTATTTATAGCCCCAAAACAAAACTAGCCGTTAGGCTGATCTGGGAGCCTGACAGGTTACCAGTCGGCCGGCCGGCCGACCGCCAACGGTCAAAAATCCGACCGTTGGAGCAAACCGGTCGACCGCCCGGCCGACCGAAATAAACAGAGAGCACTGCTCTCAGTTACGGTCGACCGCCCGGTCGGCCATCCCATTGTGTGCCAGACGTGCACGGTTCTGTGCACGTCGGTCGACCGTACGGGTCGACCGGCCTATGGTTCGGTCGACCCCACGGTCGACCGGCCTGGCCTGACAGACAGGTCTGGGTCTGAAACTGGTTTAAAACATATCTTGAAAATTCTTTTAATAACTTCTAAAAATCCCAAAATGTTTTTATCATATTGCATTGATATATAAACATGTGATAAACATTTCTACTCAAATATCAAGCATATGAAACTATTTTTGTTTCTTAACATTTTTACCAAAAACCAAAACATGTATTTTTATCAAACTTGAATTTTTCAATACATGAATAGGAAAGTCAAAATAAGTTTGTTTAAAAGTTAAGCATGCATGTATAGAATGAAACAACTATACATATATCAATTAAACTTGTTTTGATCAATCTATTTATGAAAACTAAATCCAAAACATAAATCTTGTGTGTGTTGTGAACATGAGCATATCAACTATACTAAGCTTTACAAATGGATCTAAACACACTAAACTAAACTAGGATACCTAAGTCTTCTTGATGATCTTCCATCTTCAAGCCGACTCGATCCCAAACGTGATCCACCGAGTGCAAAGGTATGATCTTGATGCTCGGGCACGGGAATCATCAAGTGAAGGCTTCCAAACTCCTCTTTTTGAAGCAATCACCAACTAATTATCTTGTTATAAGATCTGAAACTAAAATCACAAGATTATTAGTAAACATAACTTCATGAGTTAGTCAACATCAAAAATAGGGTGGAAGGCCTTTGGGCCAACAATCTCCCCCTTTTTGATGATGACAAAACTCATGGAGTTATATATGCATGGATTAAAGTTAAGCTTCAAAGAAGCTCCCCCTTAACTCATGCTTAAAACAAATAAATATAAATATGCATGAATGACAATGCATAAACAAGATGCTCTAGATACCAAATGAAATATTCAAAACAAAGCATGCTCTAGAGATCAATTAAAATTAAAGAATTAAACTTAATATATGCAAAACACAAATATGCATATATAAAACTCAAAATCTTTCTCCCCATTTTTGTCAATCATCAATAAAGGGGTTAAAGCTAAATCAAAAATAAGAAATTTTTCTCCCCTTTTTGTCTAAAACAAAAACATATCAATAAGGGGTTACGATCAATAAGATATCAAAGAAAAGATATGACAAAGTAGCATCTTGATATCAATTGAAAGTAAACATAAAACAATCAATAAATGGTATATGCTATATACATTCATAAAGAGGAAGACGCTAAGTTAACTTCCCTACACATATGCATTATATGAAGAAGGGATGATAAGCCCCAATTCACATAACACATATTATGTAATGCATAAGGAGAGATGTGAAGCTCCCCTTACACACGTGTATCACATAAAGAAGAGTTATCAAGCTCCTCAATACAAGATACACTCAACATGAATCTATATGTAGAAGAGATGTTAAGCTCTCCTTGCATATAGGCAACATAAATCAAAAACTTTGAATTTTTCTTTAAACAAAATTTTTATTTTTGATATCAATTTAGAAACAATGATGAGATTTATTGATACCAATTTAAACTTTATATTCTATCATAAAGTAAGGGAGTGGAAATACAAATACCAATTGAAATAAGAAAATTGAATTTTCTCCCCCTTTATGAAATACAAACTAAACACATGCATAAGTTTGTTTAAAGATATCAATTGAAAAACTAAATCAATTGAAATAAAGTTGAAACTCAAGGTTTAGCATAAACAAAATTTGTGCTCTAAGATATATGAATATAGTAGGCACAAACAAAACATATATGTATGAGAAATTAGATACCAATTGAAACTGATACCATTGAAATGAAAGCATACATACATACAAACATATGAGTATACAAGAGGATCAAAATTGATACCAATTGAAAGAGTTCAATGATATCAATTGAGACAATAATAATAGCATGGTATAACTTATATTATCAAAACGAAGAATACGAATTAGTTTAAAAAATGGAAAGTTTTGTTAACTAGTACGAAATCCTTCAAGTAAGGAGTAAACTAAAGATAATTTTCATAAAACACATGTAAATCACATTGTACTTAAAAACACTCAATATTCAATGAAGTCCATACATGCTCATGAAAACATGCTTATGAGAAATATTTAAAAGATGGTGAGTGTACAAGTATAATGTGTAACATGGCATTATGAAGATATGCAATTAAGCTCAAAATTCCTTGAAACATTAAAATCTAATATTTTTTTTTCATACCAATTGAAAGTATACAATTAAGCTCAATTATTTCTTGACAAATATAAAAATTTAAATTTTAATAAAAATTTACATTTCAAGGTATATGTATGTTTTGACAACACAAGAAGCATACATACACACAATTGAGTCCATAAATAAAGATTTGCATGAAAAGCAAATGACTCAAGGGGTATACATGTATATCTTAAAGTTTGGCAAAATAACATATACATGAATTGAATACACAATCATAGAATAAATCCAAAAATGGGAATACAAGTTTAGAATGCATGAATCATCAAAACTAGACTATACTAGCACATCTAATGGATTCAAATAAGCATTCAAGCTCAAACATATATAGATTTATTTGTGGCCCACTATATGTAGAAGTATAAATCCTAGTGTTGACAAAACTAACATTTAAACTAATATTCACATCATGAAGCATCAAAATGAGATATAAATAAACATAATTAAAACTGATGTTAAGAATACAAAAGATTTTATCCATAAAAGGTGTGTATCTCATAAGCTAATTTAAGAATAATTAACTAGTATAAATTGATTTTAAAAAGAACTAGTTAAAGATCCTTCAAATACATCAAATTATATGTTTTTCATAAAATATAACTAAATACATAAATGTTGGCCCAAAGGCCCTTCACCCTAGTTTTTGATGATCAACTCATGTAGTTATAGTTACTAATGATCTTGTGTTTAATTAGTGACAGATTCATGATCAAGATCTTAGTAGGTGCATAGCTCAACAAAGGATAAAAGAACAAGATTTGGAGCTTGCATGTGGTGATCCAAGGAGTTTTGGATCAAGCTTGGACCAAGTCAAGAAGATGAGAAGCCTTCTAGGGAAGACTTCAAGAAGTTGAAGACTTGGGTCTAGGTATAGAATTTGTTTTTTGTTTTAGTAAAAATGTAAAGGATAGATAGTTGGTGGATTGCTCAAGTTATATCACACACACACACTCTTGATAGAACTCTTGATTTAAATTGCTTTCATAAAGATTTCATTTTAGAAAAGAATTTTTATTTAGAAAAATATTTATCTTAGATTTTGGTATTTCATAGTTCATATCTTTAAACCAAAATCTTGATTAGAGCTTTATATCAAAAACATAGATATTTCTTATTGATTGTGTAGTGGATCATATCCATACACACTATGCTTTAAAATGAACTCAAATATCTTGTTTTTGTATTTGATGAAGATTTAGAAAAACAAGTTTGGAAAAACATGTTTTGGAAAAATACATTTTGGTTATTGAGCTAATATTTCCAAGTTACAAAAATAGACCAAAACATCTATAACATGTCTTGATTTTGTGCAAGCATGTTTGTTCTTTCAAGCATATTGGTAAAACTATTTTTGTAGAATTTCTATGTATTTTTAGGATTTTATAAAAGATTTTAAATCCTATTTTCTGACCTGGAGACTGGCTGACAGGCCAAACCGGTCGACCGGTCCGGTCGACCGATGTGCACAGCCCAGTGCACGTTGTCAGCACAGTGGCCGGTCGACCGGGTCGGTCGACCGACCAAGAGAGCTTTGCTCTCTGGAAATATCAGTCGACCGGGCCGGTCGACCGACAGTTCATTCCAGGTTATCGGTCGACCGAGCCGGTCGACCGGTGGCTGCAACGGTCAGAAAAATGACCGTTGGCCGGTCGACCGGCGGTCGACCGACAGCACTGACAGATTCCCAACGGCTCTATTTTCTGCAGCCTATAAATTGGGATCTTGTCATCTGTTTTGAGGTTAAGATTTTGGAGATTTCTTGAGCTGCTTTTCTGATACTTTTAGAAGAGTTTTCTCCACAAAATAGAGTGCTAATACTTCCAATCAAAAGGGAGTTTTTATCAAGAGAGTGTTAAAGTGATTTCTTGTGTTTTCTACCAAAGCTTTCTTTCCTTGATTTCTCACACTACACTTGAGCATCCATAGACATATCTATCCTATAGGAAAGTGTTGTAGTGAGCTTTTGTAATTGGTGATCAAGTGTTAGATCACCAAAGAGATTTCCATTGTATTTTGAGGAAGCGGGCAAGTGTGCTCGTTGTGGTTGGAGTTCGGTTGTGAACTCTTGGTGATTCGAGGTACGGCCTCGGCGAGTCGGTGGACTTGCGTGTGTACGGGACTTGGGAGTCCGAGGGTTTGTAGGTGTACGGCACCGAGGAGAGATCCGGTGGGATCTTGCATAGTGGAAATCCTTCGTGTGTCGAAGGCGGGGATGTAGAGCAAGTGTGCTCGAACCTCGAAACAAACCCTTGTGTTTGCGATTGCTTACTCTTCCCTCTCTCTCTCTTTGTCTCTATTTTATATCTTGCATTCAATTTATTGTGTTCATCCTATATATGCATGATATATTCCCTTGTGCTCATAATTGATATACATACTTGCTTGGGATTGTTGTTAACACTAGTATTCAACCAAGAGAGCCAACGCGGCACCTCAACCCATTCAAGGGGAATCTAGAGGAGCTTGTCCAGAGCCTCGCAAGGGGAATTCGGCAACACTCTTGAGTTATACATAAGTGTTAAATATAAAGAAGTTTTAATTTGGTCAACTTAGTTTTAATTCCGCATTATTTGTTCATAAGTGACCTTTAGATTAGCCATCACCTATTCACCCCCCCTCTAGGTGATCTTACAATTGGTATCAGAGCTAGTGCTCTTGATAAGGGTCTAACAACCTAAGAGTTAAAGATCCTACATTTGGGCTAATCACAATATTTATTGTACACACACACCTCACCATGGACTTTATGTCACCACCCACCTTTGATATTCTTAACATCCACATTTGGAAAGTTAAGATGTCATTATTCCTAAAAGCCCTAGGTTATAATGTATATCTTGCCACTACTAATAATGCTTATTGTATAGATGGTAAGAATCTTGAGGCTAATACAAAAGCCCTACATGCTTTAAAGAGCACCCTAAATGATGATTATTTATGTAGGGTTGCTAATATTGATATGGCTTTTGTAGTATGGAACACCCTCATCTCCCTTGACGAAAATGAACAATACTATGCGGGGAGCGATTCGGATGTTGGAAGCGACACCTCTAACAAGTGCTACATGGTCCAAGGGGATGACCCCTTGAGGTAAATACCGAATCCGATGATGAGGATGCTAGTATGTCATATGATGAGCTAAATTCTTTATGCCAATTATTGCTTGAAAGATATGACATAATTAAGAAAGAAAATAAAATTTTGAAAAAGGACATTGCTTGCATGCATAATGAACATGATTCATGTAGAGATAACATTGCATGCTTAGAAAAGAATAATAAAGATTTGAAAAAGAACATTGATTGCATGCATGTAGAAAATGATTTTTTTAGAAATAAACTTGCATGCTTAGAAAAAGAAAATAAAGATTTAAAAAATGAGAATGTTTCCTTATTTTCAAAATTGAATGATCTTTGTGAAGGGAACAATATTTTGAAAAATGATATTGCTATGGTGGAACAACAAAAAGAAAGTATTTTACAAGAAAATAAATCTTTAAAAAGAAAATTTGTTGAAAAAGAAAAGGATAATGTTTTTCAAAAGAAAAAGAAAAATGATTCTTTATCTCACCATGCTTTACATGCCACAACTAATGAGATTAAAAATTTGAAAAATAAAATTGATAATTTGAGCTCTAATTTGAGCACATGTGCATTCAATCATTCTAAGTTGGAATCTTTGTTTCAAAAGAAACAAGTTTCCCATGCTCATGCTCATACACATCATGCTCATGCTTATGGTGCACATCACGATCACAATCACACTCATAAGCATCATGCTAAGGTGTACATTTGTACACATTGTGGTCGCAAAGGCCATCTAGCAAGATATTGTTTTGATAAGAAACCATATTTATATTTTGCTAAGTATAATAGATTTTGGGTTCCTTACAACAATGCTAACCCCAAAGGACCCAAGAAAACATGGGTACCAAAACCCCCACCTTTTGATTGTGATGTAGGTGAGGGCTCTCACAAGACGTGAGAGGATTGGTGCCTTGGTAGCGAATGCAATGAACATGATGGACAAACTTTTGGATGCATTGCTATCAAGGAATTTTGGTGGAAAAGACCACCATACTTGGAGCTTTGTAGTTGGTAACAACTTCTAAACTCCTATTTTTGTACATGCTTTATACTTTTGTCATATTCATAGCATGTCATGATTTTGTTGTTGTTGTGCTTCATGTGGTATTTACATGCTTGGATGTAGAATTTGTCAAACTTGCATTTATACATGTACACATAGTGAATTACAATTGACTCATATATGATTGAACTTCATGCTCACTTGTATCCACTTTATGCATATGTATAATCTAGTTTTGATAATTCTCATATATACATGTTTTGCCAATTTTTGTGATTTACTTCATGTATATGCATGCTTAATTCAAATCTAATAAATATACATGTATACCCGTGAGTCTATTGCCATCATGCAAACATTTAATAGACTCTTTTATTTTTGGGATATGTATGCATATTGTTAGATTTGTATAAACCATACATATACCATGAAAATTGTTGATTTTAGTGAAAAATGATTTTTGTGTGTTGTTAAACAAAAATTTTAGTCATGATTTGATTTGAGCTTCTATGACTATTTTCATATGGATACTATTTACATAACCTTTGAACACTCTATCTTTAAGAAAATATATATGTTGAGCTTTATGGAATATGAGTGCTTGAACTTTTATGTATTTAGTATTATTCATGAAATACATATGATTTCATATTTATGAAGGATCTTTAACTAGTTTGTCAAAAATCCATTTAAACTAGTTATCTATTCTTCAATTGATGCACATGATCCTATTTTTATGGATAAATTCTTTTGTGATTTCAAAATTTTGATGCTTCATTGTATTGAATATTAGTTTAGATGTTAGTATTTGTCAACACTAGGATTTATACTTGTACACCTTATGGACCACAAATAAATCTATATATGATTGGGTTGAATGCTTATTTGTGCCTATTAGATGTACTAGTATAACCTTATGTTGATGATCATTACATTCTTAAACTTGTATTCCCATTCGGATTTATGTTATGATCATGTGATTTCATTTCATGTATATGGTTATTTTGCCAAAACATTAAGATATACATGGATACCTCTTGAGTCATTTGCCTTTCATGCAAATCTATATATATAGACTCGATTGTGTTTTAGGGATATGTATGTATACTTAATGTCTTGTCAAAACATACATATGCTATGTAATATAATTTTGTTGATTTTCATGTATTAAAATTTGTGATGATTTTCGTGTTTTCAAAATTTATGTTATTTTAAGGAATATTGAACTTCATTGTCATTTTCATGATGTCATGTTTCACATAACATTAGTACACTCACCTCTTTTGAAAATTATATGGACTTTATGGATTAGAGTGTTTTTTAGTGCCTTGTGTTTCATTGATCTTTCATGAAAAACTTTTTAACTTATTCCTTGATGGAAGGATCTCGTACTAGTTCTTAAAACAAGTTCATTTAACTAGTTCGAATTCTTCATATGGTAGATTATATGATGTATACACTTATGCTTACTTTTCAATTGGTATCATTGGTTATTTGCAATTGGTATCAATATGACTTCATGTTGTGTATATCCATATTTTGATTGTATGTATGAATGCCTTCAATTATATCAATTTCTATTGGTATTATCTTGTCATACATATATGTTATCTATTTGTGCTTATTTTACAAGTGGTATTTCTTTAAAGCACAAAGATTGTTGATGCTAAGCTTAATTAGATTTCAAATTGGTATTTCATAATAAGCTTATGCATTGTGTTTTGAAATTGGTATCAAAAATTCAAAATTTGATTATTTTACAATTGATATCTCAAAATTTGTTGTTACTAAGAAAAAGTTAAAATTTTGTTTTGATAAAGAAAAATTCAAAATTTTTGATTTGTATTGTCTATATGCAAGGAGAGCTTAACATCTCTCTTACATATAGATTCATGTTGAGTATATTATAAATTGAGGAGATTGACAACTCTTCTTTATATGATATACGTGTGTAGGGGGAGCTTCACATCTCCTCTTATGCATGACATATTATACGTTATGTGAATTAGGGCTTGTCATCCCTCTTTCATGTAATGTATATGTGTCGGGAAGCTAACTTAACGTCTTCCTCTTCATGAATTTATATCGCATATAAATTTTATTGATTGATTTGTATTTACCCCTCCTTGATCTCTTTGTTTTTAACAAAAAGGGGGAGAAAATTTGTTTGATGTATTTTTACTTTGAACCCTTTGTTGATGATTGACAAAAAGGGGGAGAAGTATTTGAGTTATATGCATGATTTCCTTAAAGGGGAAAAGTATTTGTTCCTTACTTAAGGGGAGAAAGATTTTGACTTGTGCTTTTACTCATGCATCACAAGAAATAAAAGATTTGTTTTGTTTTACATGCATTCATTTGCATACATTTTTTATGTGCTTCATTGAATATCTATTGCTTATTTATTATGCATGAGTTAAGGGGGAGCTTCTTTGAAGCTTTACTTTAATCCATGCATATATAACTCCATGAGTTTTGTCATCATCAAAAAGGGGGAGATTGTTGGCCCAAAGGCCCTTCACCCTAGTTTTGATGATGATCAACTCATGTAGTTATAGTTACTAATGATCTTGTGTTTAATTAGTGACAGATTCATGATCAAGATCTTAGTAGGTGCATAGCTCAACAAAGGATAAAAGAACAAGATTTGGAGCTTGCATGTGGTGATCCAAGGAGTTTTTGGATCAAGCTTGGACCAAGTCAAGAAGATGAGAAGCCTTCTAGGGAAGACTTCAAGAAGTTGAAGACTTGGGTCTAGGTATAGAATTTGTATTTTTGTTTTAGTAAAAATGTAAAGGATAGATAGTTGGTGGATTGCTCAAGTTATATCACACACACACACTCTTGATAGAACTCTTGATTTAAATTGCTTTCATAAAGATTTCATTTTAGAAAAGAATTTTTATTTAGAAAAATATTTATCTTAGATTTTGGTATTTCATAGTTCATATCTTTAAACCAAAATCTTGATTAGAGCTTTATATCAAAAACATAGATATTTCTTATTGATTGTGTAGTGGATCATATCCATACACACTATGCTTTAAAATGAACTCAAATATCTTGTTTTTGTATTTGATGAAGATTTGAAAAACAAGTTTGGAAAAACATGTTTTGGAAAAAATACATTTTGGTTATTGAGCTAATATTTTCAAGTTACAAAAATAGACCAAAACATCTATAACATGTCTTGATTTTGTGCAAGCATGTTTGTTCTTTCAAGCATATTGGTAAAACTATTTTTGTAGAATTTCTATGTATTTTTAGGATTTTATAAAAGATTTTTAAATCCTATTTTCTGACCTGGAGACTGGCTGACAGGCCAAACCGGTCGACCGGTCCGGTTGACCGATGTGCACAGCCCAGTGCACGTTGTCAGCACAGTGGCCGGTCGACCGGGTCGGTCGACCGACCAAGAGAGCTTTGCTCTCTGGAAATATCAGTCGACCGGGCCGGTCGACCGACAGTTCATTCCAGGTTATCGGTCGACCGAGCCGGTCGACCGGTGGCTGCAACGGTCAGAAAAATGACCGTTGGCCGGTCGACCGGCGGTCGACCGACAGCACTGACAGATTCCCAACGGCTCTATTTTCTGCAGCCTATAAATTGGGATCTTGTCATCTGTTTTGAGGTTAAGATTTTGGAGATTTCTTGAGCTGCTTTTCTGATACTTTTAGAAGAGTTTTCTCCACAAAATAGAGTGCTAATACTTCCAATCAAAAGGGAGTTTTTATCAAGAGAGTGTTAAAGTGATTTCTTGTGTTTTCTACAAAGCTTTCTTTCCTTGATTTCTCACACTACACTTGAGCATCCATAGACATATCTATCCTATAGGAAAGTGTTGTAGTGAGCTTTTGTAATTGGTGATCAAGTGTTAGATCACCAAAGAGATTTCCATTGTATTTTGAGGAAGCGGGCAAGTGTGCTCGTTGTGGTTGGAGTTCGGTTGTGAACTCTTGGTGATTCGAGGTACGGCCTCGGCGAGTCGGTGGACTTGCGTGTGTACGGGACTTGGGAGTCCGAGGGTTTGTAGGTGTACGGCACCGAGGAGAGATCCGGTGGGATCTTGCATAGTGGAAATCCTTCGTGTGTCGAAGGCGGGGATGTAGAGCAAGTGTGCTCGAACCTCGAAACAAACCCTTTGTGTTTGCGATTGCTTACTCTTCCCTCTCTCTCTCTCTTTGTCTCTATTTTATATCTTGCATTCAATTTATTGTGTTCATCCTATATATGCATGATATATTCCCTTGTGCTCATAATTGATATACATACTTGCTTGGGATTGTTGTTAACACTAGTATTCAACCAAGAGAGCCAACGCGGCACCTCAACCCATTCAAGGGGAATCTAGAGGAGCTTGTCCAGAGCCTCGCAAGGGGAATTCGGCAACACTCTTGAGTTATACATAAGTGTTAAATTATAAAGAAGTTTTAATTTGGTCAACTTAGTTTTAATTCCGCATTATTTGTTCATAAGTGACCTTTAGATTAGCCATCACCTATTCACCCCCCCTCTAGGTGATCTTACAATAAAGATTCAATCACTCAAGGTCTATAAAGCTCAAAATGATCATGAATCTAAGTCATGAAAAGTAAGGGAAAATTGAGTGTTGAAAGATCATGTAAATGGCATTTTTATGAAACTAGTCATTGAAGCTCAAATGAAATATGAATATCAAACACATCAAAAACATTTTTCATAAAAAACACTAATCTTCATGGTATATGTATGATTTATCTAAAACTAACAATACACATACATATCCCAAACATAAAAGAGTCTATCAAATGTATTTGCATGAAGGCAAGAGACTCACGGGTATACATGTATATTTATTAGTTTTGAATTCAAAATACATATACATGAAGTAAAGCATAAAAATTGGTAAAGCATGTATAAATGAGAATCATCAAGACTAGTCTATACATATGCATATAGTGAGTACAAATGAGCATGAAGTGCAATCATATATAAAACAAATGTAGCTCTCTATTTGTACATATATAATACAAGTATTGATAAAAATTAAATCTAAGCATGTTTTTACCTCATGAAGCATATCAAAACATAAAATATGAACATGCTATGAATATGATAAATGAACTAGCATGTACATAATAATAAGGAGTTAGAGATTTATACCAAAACCGATGAGGCACCTCTCTAGTCTCCAAAATGAGGTGGTCCTCCCACCAAATATCCCTTGAAAGTGATGCATCCAAAAAGGTTCTCTTTAAGCACGGAACGCATCCACTCCAAGGTACCTATTGTAGGCTGTCTAAAAATTATTAAAAGACAAGCCATTAAAAAAGGCAGAGTTTCAGGTTCTAGATGCAGGACTAATGATGGTCACCCGCGTCTCAACATTAAGGCGCGTGGGCTCAACACCCGCGTCTCAGCATCAAGGCGCGTGGGCTCAACACCCGCGTCTCAGCATCAAGGTGCGTGGGCTCAACACCTGCGTCTCGAGGCCCACGTCTCGGTTATAACCGCCCTGGTTATGGGGCCAGTCACTTCCCACATAGCGGGAAAGTTAGCCCCTCATTGTGGAGCACTTTTAGGGGGCACGTTCACCCCTGAAACCTCTATAAATAGCCCGCCGCTATGAGAAACAGAGGAGACAAGACAACAAGGACAGAAGAAACAAGAGATAGACAAAAAGGCAGACAGAGAGAGAAGCAAGAGAGAGCTCAACTCTTCAGCAAGCTTGCTGCGTACAAGTTACTCTTACCTACCTTCTCTTTGAGAGTTTTGGTAGACAGAGCTGTGCTACTCCTTCTACTCACCGAAGAGAAGATCCCCGAAGGTCTAGACGGTCACCCGGTCAACGGAGAACAAGATTCACTCTCCATCGCCACACGAAGAACCCAGCACTAAACAAAGGGAGGATTCAAGACTCAACATCCTCCCTCCCTTGTAACCGGAATACGAGTCCGTTGTAATTTTTCAATTTGATTCAAGGAAATCTTACTTCGACCCCGTACCTCTCCGTGTGCATACAAGAGATGGCGACTCCGCTGGGGATTTCATTTGTTACCGACGAGCAAATCGTGGCGCAAGGTGACATCCTCCGTAAGGGGAAGATGGTCGAATCGCTAGTTGTCGAGTTCGACCAGGCGAATACGAAGAGTTTCTCTCTTCCGGCTCCAAGAGCCCAAGGACCCGCGTCTGCCGCAGGGTCTCGACGGGGAATGGCCCCGAAGCCCGATCTGAGGCTCTCTCGGGCGCCACTGCTGCCAACTGTGCCAAGCAGGATACATGCGCCAACGCCTCTCAGGAGGCCCGCGTGGTCTCAGGCACAACTGCCGTTGCGACCAACTGCGCCGCGCGGAACACACGCGTCAGCTTCTCTCAGGAGACCCGCGTGGCCAAAATCTCTGGTGTCCAGCATCAGGTCATCGTTGGTCTCTCTCCACCTCCACGACGCAACCGAAATGCTGAGCGTCGTCAGAGGAGGCGTGCGCGTCAGCTTCAAGTTGGAACTTCTGATTGTCCAACTGAGGCTGCACGCAACGCGCAAACTGGCGTCTTAGCTGCGCCGCATCCAGCGCGCGAAGTCCGCGTTGGCGGCCCAAACGCGAGACTCCCCAAGTTAGGTCCTCCGAAGACCAACTTGTCAAACGCCAAGGTGAAACCTCTGCGCCTCGTCAGGCGCAAGAGGCACGCCCCCATAGGCGTGGGGCCCAGCAACCCACTCTCTCTCAAACTCTTCTGCCCCGACGCACTAAGCGGCAATGCGACAATCACATCTCGTCTCAACAGAGACGCCAGACGCGCGTCTTACAGCCGCGGCGCGAAAGTCGCGTCCCTGAAACCTGCGTCCAGGCTGTACAGCATATGGATGCCTCTCGTCTTCAACGTTGCGAGGTTAATCTCTTCGATCCCCCTCCCGTGGATCTGAGGGATTACTTGACGAAGAAAAGAAGTGCCAATCAGGTCACTTCATCATGTTGCTGCCAACGGCTCATCTCTATGCTCTCCGAGTGCCGTTGTGGTTCAGGTGTGTACCAGCAGTCTTTAGTTAGACAGCTGACCCTGATACCCCCGTCAGTCAAAAGAAGACGCTCTCATAGGCGGAGGATGTTCTCTGACGCTGAATACCTAGAGCTCACTGCGAATATGACAAGCAGGAGCAGAGGAAAACAGCCTGCAGTCAGCTCTGACGAGTCTGACTCTGAACCGGAAGGAGTGTATCGACACACTCGTACCCGGACCGGGGCCATCCCCCCGATTGATTATAATGCCCTAGCCCGGGGCATCAAAATGAATGACTCTCATTCTGCTGTAGCAGAATCGCAGGCCTCGAATTCTTCCATCGAGAAGGAGGCCTTCATCTACATGACAAGCACTCCTGGGGAGACAGCCCGACGCCTGGATCAGCGGCCCAGGTTCAGAGGGAACAACTCGATATGATTCTAGCTCAACGGGAATCTATCGAATCTCTCAAGCAGATGCTTGCGCAGTTGCTCGAAGACAGGAAGAAATCTCCCCCTAAAAAGTCTAAGGGCAAGAAAAAAGAGGGAGAAAGCTTGTCTTCTGTGCACCCTGATGGAGAGAAGTCCACCTCGACCGTCCAAATCCTCGTCGCAAGGGAAAGACGACCAAAATCAGGGGAAGATTCATTCCGAAAGAATGAATCAATTAGAGCAACGCCTTGAGGCCCTCACCAACCGTAAAGGCCTCCAGGAAGCGGGAGTGATCCGGCCTTATCCGGCCGAGTGGGACTTGGTTCCATACCCGCCCAAGTTTAAGGCTCCAACCCTCCAAGCATTCGATGGGAAGGGGTCACCCAACCAACACCTCTACTACTTTAAATCCCAAACAGGGAATGTAGTAGATAATGATGCCATCTTGGCACGTCTGTTCATTGGCACCTGAAAGGGCTCGCCTTTGAATAGTTTATGAAACTCCCGGAGGGCTCCATCAAGAACTGGGGTGATTTGGAGAAGCTATTCCTAACGCGCTTCTTCGAAGACGACTCGAAAGTCACGATGCTCACCCTTTTGGCTACCAAACAGCGAAAGGGAGAGTACGTCAAATCTTTCGTGGAAAGATTTCGGAATGTGGCACTCCAATGTCTGAGCGGCATGACCCAGGTCACCCTCGTAGAAACATGTCGCCACAATCTCCAAACCTCACTCCTTGCTCAAATAGGAGTTGCTGAAAGCCGCACCTGGAAGCAGTTGGTCCAACAAGATGAACAGGCTGAGGAGATTGTTGCCTGCGTCAGGGCAGAAGAAGGGAAGCCACGGCCAGAGAGGTCAACCAGGCGTGCGCAAGACACATCCCTCCAGACAAAGCGGAAGGATAATTTGGCAACGGAGACCAAATCTCCCGCCAAACCCCAACCGGTCAAGGCGAGTGGCTCTTCAAGCCAGCCACGCGCCAACAAGCAGTATTCTTTCAAGGAGGAACATGTCGATTCGCTCTTTAAGCTACTCAACAAGAGCAATAGACTGAAGCTCCCTGAAGCCAGGCGCCCTGAAGAAGTCGGTAAAACTGACAATCCCAATTACTGCTTATACCACAGGATGTTGGGACACCCCACCAAAAGCTGCTACGTCTTCAAGGACATCCTTCAGGCCCTGATTGACGCGGAGGTATTAAAACTCCGACCAGAGCAGAAGAAGGTGACGGCTAACATGACGTCAGTTCTCCAGTTCGGAAGACAACCCCTAACGCCTTCGGGGGTGGTCCTTGTTCCGAAAGGAGAGCTAAGAGTGGTCAACACAGATCCTCACCAGCAACAAGAGAAAGGCCTGATACCTGTTCCCACGCCTCGAGGGGAAATCATGTGGGTCCACCCTGACCTTGTTGATGCCCAGCAATGGACTACTGTAACTAATAAAAAGTCCAAGGGCAAGGCAAAGGCGTCATCCTGCAATATGGTGTGTGCCTCTTCTCGAGAAACGGATACCGATATTCCTTCGCTAACCGACTCGGAAGAGGAGACAATAGTTCTGGCCGCAGAACCCGGTCAGCTGGTGGCGGAAACCCGCTCAGGACAGCCTACTTGAAGCAATATGGCGAAACGGCGGCAACCCCTCCACAACCAGCTACAGAGCCAACCAAGCCTTCCACAAAACAACCCGTGGAGAAACCGTAGGAGAATCGATTTTCTCGAGCCCTTCAAAAGGGCATCGCGGAAGGATCCACGGCTCCTTACCGCTTTGATGTCCTGGCTCAATTGGCCAACATCCCGGCGCGCATTATCCTGTATGAGCTTCTTAGGCTGTCGAAGTCAACCAGAGAAGCTCTACAAGGCTCTGGCAAATGCTGAGGTCTTCATGACCCAGGTGTCAAAGGAGGAAGATGTAGAGAATTGTCTCCACACCTCCCAGAATGCCCCCTGCATCACCTTCACGGCAGAGGATATGCAGGTTAAAGGGAAGCATGATCGACCCCTGTACTTCACAGGGTATATTGGATTATCCGAAGTGAACCGCATTCAGGTAGCATCATGCCTCGCCGGGTCATGCAACATCTGGGCATTCCTACTCATAGTTTGAGCCCTACCCAGACAACTATCTATGGGTTCAATGCCAACAGGACCCGTCCGATGGGGAAGATCAAGCTCAAATGCCAGATTGGAAGTTTAAAGTCGGAAGTGACATGCTACATCATTGATGCCGACACTTCCTACAACCTATTGCTGGGACGACCGTGGATTCATCGCAACTCCATCGTTCCCTCCACTCTCCATCAAGTCATGAAATACATTGACGAGGGTGGAAAGGTGCAGACGTTAATTGCCGAAAGGCATCCATTCAAAGGGGTCGAGAATTATTTCACAGACTCCTTACTGTACCAAGATCCTGTAGAGATGGATGAAGTCCCGCAACCGGAGGAACCAGACTCTGGCAATGAAGCCGACACCGAGCTGGAGGAAGATGAGTGTGTGTGGGAGCTAGATCCACCTGTAACGAGCATTGATAAGATCGATGTTAATAATACCACCGATGATGTAGGCGGTTGGTACATTAATGAAGAATTAGATTTAGCGTATTTTTCTGTGTTTGCTTCTGATTCAGTGCCGTCAGACACTAGTACGACGTGGATGACGATCTCTGGTCGGCAATGGATGCTTTGACATCGTTGCATGTACCAGTGAAATCGTCCTTTAAAACATGTCAAAATGTCGACGATGCGCAACAATCAATTATTCATGGTTCCAGCGAGAAGGAAGGGCCAAAGACCAATTCTCTTCGGACGAATTGAATCCGAACCAATGAATCATGAAGAATCAGAAAGTGAGCAGGAATCCCATCAGTTCGGTCATTGTGAGCCAAAGACACTCAGAATGATGAAAAACATGGGGTATGACCTCACCAGCAGACTCGGGTTGAACTTCGGCAAAGGACGGAGGATGCTATTTCGATCCTTTGTGCCAAAAGGAAAAGCACCCGATTATTATCATCGGACGCGCAGGGGGTTGGACTATGTATCAACTTTGACTCCATCAGCCTCTGATTCTGGGGGCTCATTTGGCCATAAATACTCTTCAGGCACGTCATCATGGGAGTCAGATGTCAGTGTCGGCAACATCTTCGGGGAACTTTCAGTGAACATGGTTTCAACAAGCCACCTGGAAGACGGAGATGAAGAAATGATCCAATCTGATACAGATCCTTGGATCAAACATTTAAATACTCTTTGGGATACCCGCTTTGAGCAGCGCGAACCACCCACAGAAGACAAGATTGTTCAGATTAATCTAGGAGATGAGGCTAATCCTAAGCCCATCTTCATAAGCGACGGCCTGTCACCGTCAGAGAAAAAAGATCTAATATCTCTTGTTCAAGAGTACATAGATGTCTTCGCTTGGAATTACGAAGACATGCCTGGACTTGATCCTCAGGTGGCTATACACCGCCTCAACATCAATCCGGATGTAAAGCCTGTTAAACAACAACAGCGACGGTTCCGTCCAGAGATAATGGAGGCATTCAATCAGAAGTCAGAAAGCTTATAGATTCTGGCTTCATCAGGGAAGAGCAACATCCCGATTGGGTAGCCAACATCGTCCCCGTTGCTAAGAAAAACGGAAAGATCCGGATCTGCATGACTTCCGTGATCTAAATGAGGCTTGTCCTAAAGACGAATTCCTATTGCCAATCACAGACGTCATGATTGACAATACCTGCGGATTCGAACGAATGTCCGTCATGGACGGATTTTCAGGATACAATCAAATCAAAATGTATCCTGACGACGAAAAGCTTACCTCCTTCAGGACACCATTGGGGGTTTATTGCTATACCGTCATGCCCTTCGGACTGAAGAATGCGGGGGCAACCTATCAGAGGGCCATGAACGCCATTTTCTAGCAACAAATACGCAAAATGGTAGAATGTTATGTCGATGATATTGCGGTAAAAAGTCGCACTAAAGGTAATCACATAGCTGACCTGAAGGTGGTCTTCGACATCATGCGGGCTCATCGATTGAAGATGAATCCCAACAAGTCCTTCCTGGGGGTGGCCAGTGGTAAATTCTTAGGATTCATTGTAACCTCCACCGGGATCCATTTAGACCTGGAAAAGCTTCAAGCTATCCAGGAGATGCAGCCTCCAAGAAATCTCAAGGAACTCAGGGGATTACAAGGACGATTGGCGTACATCCGTAGGTTCATCTCAAACCTCTCTGAAGAAGGGTGTCTCGTTCATTTGGGACGACGCTTGCCAACAAGCGTTCGAGGAAATCAAGCAATACCTCACCCAACCACCAGTCCTTGCAGCTCCGGTATTCGGAAAGACTTTCCTGGTGTACGTCTGGGCAATGGATCATTCTTTGGGAGCTCTACTAGCTCAGAATGATGATCAAGGACGAGAGCGAGCAATCTACTATCTGAGTAGAACAATGATCGGAGCCGAACATCGGTATAATCCGATCGAGAAGGAATGTTTGGCACTAGTGTTCGCCATTCAGAAAATGCGACACTATCTGGTAGGCCAAACTATAAACGTCATATCAAAAGTCAACCCCTTGAGGTTACTCATGACTAAGCCTTCATCATTGAACGGCCGGCTGGCAAAATGGGCCATATTGCTATCTCAATATGAAATGCACTTTTTACCACAGAAAGCCATTAAAGGACAAGCGGTGGCGGCTTTCCTGGCTGAGCATCCAGATCCGAGGGTAACCAAGCTTTACGACGATCTCCCAGACGAGGTCGCTGAAGCCTGCCAGACCCAGACATCCTTTGAAAGGCAGGTGAGGCAACTTTTCTTTGATGGCGCGTCCAGAACGAGCCCAAAAGGACACCTAGTAGCAGGGGTAGGAGTAGTACTTGTCTCCCCACAGAACTATGTGATTCCTCGAGCTGTCTCATTAACTGAGCCGTGTTCCAACAATGTGGCGGAGTACAATGCTCTTTTGATTGGGATGCAACTCGCCGATGAGATTGGCATTAAAAATCTCGAGGCATATGGTGACTCCAAACTCATCGTTAGCCAGGTTCGCGGGGAGTACGAAGTCAGACATGAAGACCTAGTACCCTATTACAACGCAACTGTCCACATGGCTGGGAAGTTTACGAACTTCTACATCGACCATGTACCACGCAAGCAAAATGCGCATGCAGATGCACTGGCATCCCTCGTGGCCTCCTTTGCCCTTCCAGCTGGAGCAATGGAGAAAGTATTCGTCTACAGCCACGACCTGTATTGCCCGAGAACTACCCTCGAAGACTATCAGGGGTCAAAGGAAGAGTGTCAAGGCAAAGAAGCGCTGGAATTGTCAACGGGCCAGAGCTTAAAGACTGGCGATTCCCCTATATCGACTATGTCTTGTACGGCATCTTGCCTGAGAACGCCAAGGAAGCGGCTGCCATTCGAAGGAAAGCCCCTAAATTTTACTACAATGCGATTACACAAACATTGTATCGTTGATCGCATGACGGGATCTTGCTCCGGTGCCTCTCACCAAAGGAGGCTCAAGAGGTATTGAAAGAAGCCCACGACGGCATGTGTAGAGATCACCAACCCGGCCCAAAATTGGCACATTGACTCCAAAGGTTGGGTTACTATTGGCCCAAGATGATTGCCGACGCTGTCACTTATGCTAAAAGATGTCACGCTTGCCTAGTGCATGGCGACTTCATCCATCAAGCACCAGAGTACCTCCATTCTACGACCTCTACCTGGCCATTTGAAATGTGGGGGATGGATGTAGTTGGCCCTATCAGCCCACCATCATCAAAAGGACATCGGTTCATTTTGGCAATAACCGATTACTTCTCTAAATGGGCCGAGGCCATCCCTTTGAAGGAGGTAAAATCGTCTAACGTGATCAAGTTCGTAAATCATCACGTCATTTACCATTTTGGTGTACCTCGGCGAATTGTCCATGACAATGGACCCCAGTTCATCAGCCAGGCTTTCCAGAGATTCTGCGCTAAGTTCAGAATCCAGAGTGTGTCCTCAACGGCATACTATCCTGCCGCTAATGACCTCGCAGAAGCTTTCAATAAGACCATTGGCAAGCTTCTCAAGAAATTTGTCTCGAAAAGTCAACGTGACTGGGACGACAAGCTGGGTGAATGCTTATGGGCTTACCGCACAACTGTGCGAACCCCGACTAAAACCACGCCGTTTTCTTTGGTATATGGGTGTGAAGCCGTGCTTCCACTCGAAATCCAAATTCCATCTCTACGCGTCGCCCTGACAGCAGAGATGACAACAGAGGAGAAGAATCGACAGCGACTCCAAGAATTGGAAGCCTTAGACGATAAACGTCTGCAGGCCCAATAGCAAATCGAGCTCTATCAGGCTCGAATAACCAGAGCCTTCAACAAGAAAGTTAAAGTGCGAACTTTCAAGAAAGGCGACCTAGTCTTAGCCGTCAGAAGACCCATGGTGATGACGCACAAGACAAAAGGAAAATTCCAACCCAAATGGGAAGGACCATTCGTAGTAGAGTCAGTCTACTCAAATGGATCATATTGCCTCATAACTTCAAATGGCGATACACTCATGATGCCGATCAATGGCAGATTCTTGAAGAAGTACTATCCTTAATAGTACTCCTCCCCCGATCAAGTTAAAAGTACACCTCTGATCAAAACAAGAGGAGCTCTTCATTAACATCCGCCGCCTCCGATGGCTAAGGATAGAGGAAAATGTTGGCTTCTAAGCCCAACATAAGTCTTTGACAACTCATCATGCTGAGGGGAATAGCATGGCTAGCCCAACTCAAACGGTAGTTGGTAAAGGCACCTCAAATCCGTTGATAGCTGAGGGTTTGCTAAAAATCCTAAGTGGACTCAACTCCACTCTCCCCTCCAAAATCCCTTACCAATTCTCATCCACAGAATGGTAGGTCTACAAAATACAGTTGTTGCCAAGTTAACACTATACTTCTGGCACTTCAAACTCCACTTGTCCATTCTCATCAATAGGATGACAGGTCCTCAAATTGCTCATATCGCAAATCAAGTTTCTGTCAAGTTAATATCACACCTCTGACAAATTACTGTTAAGTTAACATTACACTTCTAAACAGTACATCAAGTTTCTGCCAAGTTTAATACCACACCTCTGACAGTCACTTTCCTCCAGACTTCCATGTCGAAGCCGAAACGGATGATGCTAAGTTCAACATCATACCTCTAGCATCCAATTCATTGTTAAGTTCAACAATACACCTATAACAATGAATTTCCCTCGAACTTCCGTATCGGAGTCGAGATGACCAATGCCAAGTTCAACATTACACCTCTAGCATTGCCTTCACTGTCAAGTTAAACATCACACCTATGTCAGTGACACTTCTGTTTTCCCAAATGAAACTGAAGTATTTCTGAGTCAGGTTAATATCACACCTCTGACTCACATCCTTGTCAGGTTAACATCATATTTCTGACAGGACTACATTCAACCCGTTAAGTTAATATCACACCTCTAACGGTAAAAATCTTTTAGATTCCCCGCGGATCTAGATTCACTTGCTATTCTTTTCAATAGAATAACAAGTCTACCTAAACACATTGTTAGGTTAATACTACACCATTGACAGTGTTTTCCTTCAAATCCCCAGCTGAGCTTAATCAAGTGAATCCTAAACCTTGATAAAGGCCCATTTTCCCTGGGGGTACGAGTCTCACTGGTCATTCTCCTTTATAGATTGACAGGTCCACAAAATTGTCTTATCTCTTGTCAAGTTAATATTACACCTCTGACAGCATTGGGGAGTTCCAAAAATAGGATTTCTCTCTAAAAAGTTTGACTGTTTGAAATTATCATCATAGTTTTGACAAGTCAAAGTCCTTTGCTTCTATGCGTCTGACTAAAAGAAAAAGTTCAAGACAATAGAAGGAGAAAAAGAAAAGTGTCACTTTTATTTATATTCAGGCACATGAAAGTGATACAAAAACGCTCTCTTATACAATAAGATTGAGTGTTACAGTTAAGGAGTACAAAGAAGTCTCTCTCTCTCAGAGGTTACACTCGCTCCTCAGCTGCATGTTATTCCGAGTACAGGATGCTTGGAAGGGCGCCAAAGTAGGATCGGACATTGTGGCAACGATCAGAAGCTGGTTGCACCACGATGCATGATGCAAACATCGAAGAAGTCTCTGGCTGATCGAGAACAATGGTGGTTCTTGAGGTCTGATGGCAGCAGAATCTTCTGATCCCACCTGACCATCCGAAGCCGGGTTATGATCCGTCGAACACCTCCATCCAAAGTGGGGGTATGATCCTTCGTTGATGAATATCTCTTCCGCCAGAAGATCGCTTAATGAGCATGGAGTTTGCTCGATGTCACTTCTGGGGTAAGAGAGGAGGTTTTAAGACCTCACAGGGGATGCTACCCACCACTGTATCCACTGCAACCCCCACCGCCATACCCACTGTGACCATGACCAGCCCGCAAGCATGACTGGTGCATCGCGTCCAATGAGATCTTGGCGAGGGTTAAGTCCCCGTCAGGGACCATGATTTCTTCCCTTGTGGACGACGGAGACTATGATTTCTTCCCTTGTGGACGAACATCGAACAAGTTCGCTGGCCGATATATTCTCCCACGGGCCCAGCGAACGTGAAAAAGGATGATCAAGCCTACCTGCAAGAAGCAAACAAGGGAATTAGACAATTCAGAGCTTAGTATACCTCGACAGAAGAAAACTAAGTCACAAACGCGGTTATTGCTGAAGACTGCAGACGCGGGAATGACCCGCACGCTGAGCCAGATTCCTGCAACAACAGAAACAGACGCGAGCAAGATTGTGATACACACAGAATTCAAACGCGACCTAATTCCACATCCGCGTCTAAGATACAAGGCGCGCAGAGAATCAGATGCCAAAAATTGTCATCTCTCTGTTGGAGGAACAAGAGTTGCAAAAGTTCAGGCCTGAAACCTTCGACCCGAATTGAAATTCTTCCAAGTCAGTGGCCTCAAGACGCGAGCTCTGTGTGCAAAGCCCGCGGCCAGGTACCAACGACTTCAATACTTGCGTTCAAAAAGTTTAAGTCGATGGCGCAAATTCCAGAAGAGGAATGCACCAACCACGACTTCGCAAGAAAGTCCAGATGATATCTCTCTAAGAGATATACTAAAATTCAAACTTGGTTGGATCTAAAATGTCATGGTAAGTGGGCATGGCATACCCGCAGAGGCCTCTGTTAAGAGTTGAACTCTCTGCATTGAGGCGCGGACGTAAAAGGTGCTCAGGGAGACGCTTCCTATCATTGAAATCACTTGACAGTGGTAATCTACTGAAGAGACTAAACAGAAACATGGAAGCTCTGGGTCATCCTCGTCCATGGAGGCAAACCCCTGATAGGGTCCTTGAAGGAGAAGATAGAGTCTCTCAGAAAGGGAGAAGACAAAGTCTCTCAGAGCACTCGCTCTCAAGAAGAATACAGTCTAAGTATGGACTGTTAAAGGGAGAAGAGGAGCCCCTATTTATAGGCAGCCCATAATAACCGTAGTTAATGGTTCATCAATTGGAACCGTCGGCTTAATGACCGCACGACTATCAAAGCCCAATGGGAGGCTGACGCGTGGAGCGTCGCTTCGGGAAGCGTCGAAGACGCTGGTTTCCAACCGCCAGTGCCATATTGGCATTAAAAAGTATTAACGCCTAAGCCCAATGAAGAACTGACGCGTGGACAAACTGCTTCGGGAAATAACGGATGATGCGGGTTCCCAATCGTCAACGGAGACTTGACGTTCAAAGATTTCACAAAATCTTTATGACAGGCTATTTATAACGCCTGGGAAATCATGCCAAAACGCAGGTGTGAGAGCTGCGTCCAAAGACCCGCGTCCCCTCTTTTCTCAAAAAAATCGGCGTCCTCCTTCATTCCAAGTTAGAAGATCTTTCGCGTCTCTTGGATGATTCAAAGTCGATCCGCGTCTCTCAATAAAAGGGACTCATTTTAGGGGCCCCAGTAGGAAAGCACATAAAGCTGCATCGTAAGGCTTATGACTTCAGCAGAAAAAGCCCGTCACCTTTACAAGCATCTTGGAGCTGCGTCTACAGCGCCACGTCCCTGACTGCGTTAATGTTAAGGGGCGTAAGACCTCATTATCCTGAACTCTACGTCTGGATAGAGTTAAGGATTGCGGCCAATGAACCACACTCAAAGTCGTGTCCTCCGCGTCTGCTTGAACCGCGTCTTTACTGGCAAGTCAGAATCGCGTGCCTCAGAGCCGTGTCTCTTTTTATGAATTGACGCTGCGTTTCATCAAAAGAAC
The DNA here is from genome assembly GCA_038442645.1 of Agave tequilana. Taxonomy (NCBI): domain Eukaryota; kingdom Viridiplantae; phylum Streptophyta; class Magnoliopsida; order Asparagales; family Asparagaceae; genus Agave; species Agave tequilana. The sequence goes on from JAVJIF010014881.1 coordinate 105,006, forward strand.
TTAGTCTTACCTAAGTTCAGTATCCACAGTCAGTAAGGGAGCACAGTCGAAATTTGTGATTGAGAGGTTGAATTCATCTACAGCAGGGCAATGAAGGTGGAACAGAAAATTTCAAAGACTTTTATTATTCAAAAAATGATAAAAGTAGATACAAACACTCTTGGTAAATAGAGTGTCGTTTTCTTTACAAAAAAAAAAAGAAAAGAAGAGAAGGCTAAAGGTCCTGATTCGCCAAGGAACGGATTTGCTCTCTAAGGCGATGTATCTCATGTTGACGCGCCTTCTCAGCCTCCTTGAGAGCTTGGGCCCGCAGGTCCGCCTCAGGTAAAAATCCCTGTGCTCGTACTCGGAGGGATTCCAGCTTGGACGAACGAACAGAGAGGTTCGCTTCAATTTGCGCCTTGCCAGCCTCTAACTCCGCTAGCCTCTTTTGAGAGGTAGCAAGCTTCTGTTCGTTAATAGTAATCACTGCCTCAGCTCTGGCTATGGCAGCCCGAGAATCAAGGATAGCCTGCTTTGCAGCCTGTATGATCATCTCAGATTCCTTGGACTCGATCGCTAGCCTTTGATGATCAGCCTGGAAACCTTCGAGAAGACGGGTGTTATCGGTTATTTGCTCCTCCACCTCTCTTCGCTCCTGCTCTTGAGCAGCAAGGAGCCTATTCAGAGTTTCCTGGGCCTTGTGGAATGAGCCGGCATTCTCCAGGGATCGAAGCACTCTTAGGTTTTGTCCCAGCTGCTCCACCAGCAGCAGACACGCCTGGGCTAGTGAAGGGCCTCCAGCCAACTTGATGTTTTCGACCAGGTTTCCGAGATACGTCTGGGCGAATTCAAAAGAACGACCCCCAGACAGGATAAAATCGATGCATGATCGCATTGAGGCAAAGAATTGCTGCACCGTCTGGTGTGTCAGGAACTCAATGGTATCATCACCCGAGGTGGTCCCCGATCCCCTTTCCATCACGGTGTAGGGGATGTAGGTCGGCTCTTCTGGCGCAAGAGTCGGGCTGACCACGGGTACGGCAGCAGCAAGAGTAGCCACTGGCGCTTTTGGGGGTGCTACCTCCGTAGAAACCTCCACAGCCGATGACAGGGTAGTGAGCTCGACCTCCTCAGAATCCTCGGCCGATGCTTGAGCTGTGTGGTCCCCGGGCAGGCACTGACCGCCAAACCTCCTCCTACCTGAGCTTCCTCAATGCTCTCTGCACTTGCCTGACTTCCTCAATGCCCTCTGCAAAATTACGAGAATATTAGCCATGACAGCAAAAGGGAAGACATCTATACCAACATTTCCTTACTTGGCTGGGGGTCCAAAGGTGGCGAGTCCTTGGGTGAATCCTGTAGGGTGGAGGTCTCCCCGACTTCGACGATTGCCCTCTCTTGAGGCACCCCAGTACGAGGAGACTCAGCTCTCTCCTGCTGAGCCAGTTCTTGTATCATCTCCTCGATCTGGGAGGAAGCAGCGGCCACGCTAACCATGACTAGCCCTGCAACACGAGGCCAAGTAAAAAAGAAAACGTCAAAAATCCTTCTCCTAGTTAGAAGGATGAGTTTGGCGAGTAGTGTACCTTCAGCGGCTTCAGCAGGAATAACTGTCGCTAGTGGTGATGTCGTCAACGGCTCACACCCATATATTTCCTCCTCCGAGATGTATGAGAATTTGCTCGGATCAGGAGGAGCGGGTTCATCGCCAAAGTCGACCTCATCCTCAAAATCGATTTCCTCTTCGGATGATGAAGACGACAGTTCAACGCGAGGGACCTCGGCAACCGGAGCCTTGCCTCCAAACACCCCAGTGGTAGGGCTGGGGTCAACTGTCCGAGCATTGGAGATGAATACACTGGGAGACCCAGGCTGCTGTGCCTCATCCCTCCTCTCGTGAGCTGAGGAAGACCCAGGCTGAGTTGAAACTCCTGGAATCTCAACGTCACCCATTATGTCGACCTCCGGCTGCTGTGCCTCATCCCTCCTCTCGTGAGCTGAGGAAGCCCCGGGCTGAGCTGAGACCCCTGGCCTCTCAACATCGCCTCCGCTCATTATGTCGATTTCGAACTGCTCGGCCTCATCAGCGGTAGTGGGTTTGCCAGCAGGCTCCGCTTCTTCACAATCCTGGGGCCCCTGCTGCGCAACCTGCGGGCATGGACTAAGGGGACATCATCCTCATCCGCCTCTTCTTCCCTCGGTTCCTCAACACCAGAAGGGATGTCCTCGGACGGAGAAACTGCAGACGTCAAGTCTCTCCGGACCTTCTTTGGGGCAGGCTCAGCAGTGGAGGTAGAGCCTGGAGGACGCTTACCCACCGCCTGACGAGCTTTTGCTGCTCGCGGCTCCTCCCTCGACCCCCTTCTAACCTCCTTAAGAGCCTTCAGATACTGCTCGACGCCTCGCGAGCGTTTAGTGGACCCCGACCTTACTTCGTAACTTGCATTGATACTCTCAATGCATGAATACTCCGGAGCGAAATCTGGTGTTTGGTTGGCCTAGAAGTACCAAGTACAGAAGCTGAAGCTGGTACGGCCCTTCGGCCCTTTGATAGGCAGCCGAAAAGTTGCTTCCGTCCCTCCGGCCACGCTATAATACCAAGCCCGAGCACCTTCAAATAAATTCCCACTGAAGGCGAGTCGAGCATTGGGGTTGCCGACATATAGTTGATCATAGCCGAACTGTCGGGCGAAGCGATTCGGCATATACGGCTCGATCGTGCATGAATTCCCTTGCCGGAAAAGCACATACCCGGGCCGAATGTAGACCAACCACCAGAAAACCCCGTTGACAGCCTCGTGAAGTCATCTTGGCCTACGGAGTCAGTAAATTGTTCCCCGAAAGATGCACCAGGAATCGCAGGGAAGCAGCGATTAAGCTGGTAGTTCGAAGCCGACGTGACGCACTTTCAAATGTAATACATGTAAGTATTACACCAGGTTGAACCCTCCAACCGCTGCACGAAAGGAATAAACCCCTCACACCAAGACACCGCCGTCATCAGTGAGGGACAATGCATAATGTACCAAGCCATTAGGTACGTGTAGGGAGCTCAACCCGAGGGTTGGGGCGCTTTATCGTCGGCCTCCCCTCCGAGTCAACAATCACCTTGCCATGGGAGTCGACGGCCTTCCCTGCCTCGCACAGATTTTGGGTTAACGTCCGCAACCCGCTTTGAATACTCGCCGCCATGGCCGGGAGAAGGGCTATGGGCCTACCATAAGCCAGGAGCACCGCCGGGTACACTACGTCGGCAACAATGACTTCATGTGGCAGCGTTGGCACCACACAGCGCTTCAACCACAGCATTAAGAAGCCCGCCAACAGTGCGTGGTCGGAGATAGGGATCCGAGCTCGATGATGGAAGCTTTCGAAAACCGTGTCAGGTTCGAAAACATCCTCGTTCGACTCCGTGGTGTAGGAGTCTACAGAAGCCTTGATCCTGTCGGCAATCTCCTCGTCGGAGCTGGGAGCCAGTCGGGTCACCGGACGGTCTTTCTGGTTGACACCATTGAACAGGTAGCTTGCCCAAGACAGCTGCTTGACTCCCCCCACCCTCCAAGAGGTTATCTGGCCGCAGATGTGGAAGTGACACAACACCTCCCAGTAAGTCTCGTATACTCGAGGAGACCCTTTCTTCATAAGGTGAAGCTCCTCAGAGGTTGGGACATATTCTTCATAGGGAGAATCCCCCATTGCCAGCCCCGAGACCTCGTACAGCTCGTGCAGGGCGAGACCCATCTCCCCGACCGGAGTGAAGAATGTCCCCGTCAGAGGATTGTAACGCTCCAGGATCCCAAAGAAGTTTTGAGAGCTCGGTGGGATACCATACTGTACAGCCCTGACTGCTTGGTACAATTCCGCCTGCTCCAACAAGCCTCTAAGGTCGGCAAGGACGAAGCTCACCATCCTGCCCCACCAATACCTCTCAGTGGAGTGGATCCACCCGGGCGAACGGAACTCGACCGGAAAATTACCCTCCACTTTCATGAACGCGTTGAGGAAAGTGGTGCCAAGTTTTGGCGTCTCTCCAACTGGGTGATCAGTCCTGAGCAGCCCTGGAAACAAGCCGAGAACCTCCCTATCATGACTATCATGGCGATATACCTTTTTGGAGCCTAGGTCGCCAAGAGTAACCTCAGGGACATATCGGGAGAGTTCCCATTTCATTTTCCGAGGGACGGACATGTGCTGGAGATAAGACAGTGGGTACATCCTCTCCATGTTGGGAGAAAGAATCTTCTACCCCCTATCTGGCGAAGCCATTTATAATCTCCGTCATACAAGGAATAACCACCCTCGCTAATACGGTCTCCAAAGAAGAAGGCAGGCTTCTCCAGAGGGACGCGAGCATCCGTTATGAATGCTGCGTCAGTCATAAGATCCCGAAAGGTTGCCATGTCAACATTGGAGAGCCTCCTCCTGCGCTCCTGTGGCCCATCAGCAGTAACAGGTACAGTCCTTTGTAGCACAAAGGTCAAATCACGGTCAGCACCACCTACGTGCCCGAAGTGGCGCCTCTTGGAGAGTGGGGCAGAAGTGTGTTGCACTACAGAAGAAGATGACACTTAAATCAGAAATCCGTTAAAACAAGTTAAGTGTCTATAGTCCAGACGCAAAAAAGATACTGGACGCAGGAATTGCCAAAATCCGCGTCCAGACCTGAAAATCCGCGACCGTGAGGCCAACAGGGAGCCTGCGTTTTGAAATCCAAGACTTATAAAAATTTTTTTTAAGTACTTGGACTCAGGTGCGAGATTCATAAAAGACCAGCACCTAATGTCACAAAACGCAAGGATCAAGTCCGTGTCCGAACCCTTCACAATTAGAAGTATTCTAAGTGAAGAATCCGAAGTGCAGGGCTTACTGGCGCTCTATATCCAATAAACAAACGCATCCCAAGTGGATAAAAGCGGTGGGGTCATCAAACCCGCACCTTGTTTATCAACTCAAAGACCGCGTCTGAGAATCAAACGTGGTTTCTATTCTGTGTTGACGGTTCTCCTTTAAAAGAGGGATTTTTAGGAGTCCATGAACGTCCATTAATGGCGAAGTTTAATGACATTATACCTGAGATTGGGGCTTCCTGCCGGAGGAACCGCCCCTCTGGGCCTCGATGACGGCCGCTTTTGAAGATGATGCAGTTGGCTTGGCCTTGGGTGCCATCGTTAATCAAGAATCCGATGATGGACGATGAAGAAATGAGAAGGGACAGAGAAGACTCTTTTTTTCAAAAAACCCTAACAGATGCGCTCGAGACGAAAGAGATATCTCTCTGACTGTTGCCATTTATAGGCACGAAGATTCGCAAAGATACGCGACGCGTGGCTCGATTGGTTCGGCATCGAGTCATCGCTTGACGCGTGGACAGCTCATTTAATATACCGGGAAGTCCGCGCGCCAAAAGGAGATGTCCCGTCGGTTCCCCAGAACAAGTGGCAGTGCACTCATGACATGGCACGGATTCGCACCAAACAGGCGCGCCTCTTCGATGGACGTGCCCCGTCAGTACAGCCATAGTCGCGTCCAGAAAGTCGTGTCCTTACTCAAAAGGATGCGTCTCTCTGAAGTTCGCGTCCTTCCAATCCGGCCTAGCATCGCGTCTGCCCAATAGAATATCAGTCGCGTTCTCATTTCCAAAAGACGCACCCCATGAAAGTCGCGTCTTTAAATCAGTACTATCTCTGCTCTTCAAAAAGAACTGGCGTTCAGTCCTTACTTCTGCAAATCAGTTCAACAGTACACTGGCACAAGCAGACGACTGTCCACTCCTGGCTTAAAGTGCACCCACGACAGACTTAAAGCAATCGGGGAGGTTTAGACTATGTATCTAAACACTCAACTCGATCAACTCTGATGGCTTCAAAGAGTTCTACAATACACTCACGAAGACCATACTCCAGATAAGATCAAACCTGGAGCATTAACAGTCCAGTCATAAGGGTAAGCTCAGCTAGAGTCCAAAGTATTTCAAAATCCGTCCCAGTTAACCGCGGAATATCGAAAACTTTGGAGGGGGTTCTGTAGGCTGTCTAAAAACCATTAAAAAACAAGCCATTAAAAAAGGCAAAGTTTCAGGTTCTAGATGCAGGACTAATGATGGCCACCCGCGTCTCAACATTAAGGCGCGTGGGTTCAACACCCGCGTCTCAGCATCAAGGCGCGTGGGCTCAACACCCGCGTCTCAGCATCAAGGCGCGTGGGCTCAACACCCGCGTCTCGAGGCCCACGTCTCGGTTATAACCGCCCTGGTTATGGGGCCAGTCACCGCCCACATAGCGTGAAATTTAGCCCCTCATTGTGGAGCACTTTTAGGGGGCACGTTCACCCCTGAAACCTCTATAAATAGCCCGCCGCTATGAGGAACAGAGGAGACAAGACAACAAGGACAGAAGAAACAAGAGATAGACAAAACGGCAGACAGAGAGAGAAGCAAGAGAGAGCTGAACTCTTCAGCAAGCTTGCTGCGTACAAGTTGCTCTTTGCCTACCTTCTCTTTGAGAGTTTTGGTAGACAGAGCTGTGCTACTCCTTCTACTCACCGAAGAGAAGATCCCCGAAGGTCTAAACGGTCACCCAGTCAACGGAGAACAAGATTCACTCTCCATCGCCACACGAAGAACCCAGCACTAAACAAAGGGAGGATTCAAGACTCAACATCCTCCCTCCCTTGTAACCGGAATACGAGTCCGTTGTAATTTTTCAATTTGATTCAAGAAAATCTTACTTCGACCCCGTACCTTCTCCGTGTGCATACACCTATACTCTCACGTCATGTGAGAGCCCACACCTACATCAAATAAAGGAGGGGTGGTCTTTGGTACCCATATCTTCTTGGGTCCATGGGGGTTAGTACCTTCTCTAACCCAAACAAATTTCTTTGCTAAATTTACATTATGTAATCTATCAAAGCAAAATTTAGCAAGGTGGCCCATACGTCCACAATGTGTACAAGTGTACACATGAGCATACATAGTGTGATGGTGTCCGTGAGGAGCATGTGTATGCCGTGGAGGGTGTGCATGAAAAGATGGAACTTGTTTCTTTCGAACCAGGGATTCCAAGCGTGTGTGGTTCATGGCACATTGGCTCATACTGGAGCCCAAACAATCAACCTTCTTCTTAAGCATGGATATATCATTATCAATTAAAGAAGAGGTGGCACATGCAATAGGAGGTGTGTGTGATATTAACCTAGCATGGCAAACATGTGCATCAATCTTATTTTTCAAAACATCATTTTTCTTTAAACAAACATCTAAATCATTTGAAATAGAAATAATCTTATTTTTCAAAGCAACATTCTCTTTTAAAGTAAAATCAACTTTTGAAGACAAATTTAATTTTTCTTTAAAAGAGTTTCACTATCATTTTTAGATTTTAAAAATTTATTTTCTTTAAGTGCAAGATCAAGTTGAGATTTTAATGAATCCCTCTCATTAGCAATCTCCTCTTTCTCTTGCAAAACAATATCAAGTCTAGCAATCAAATTTTTATTTTCATTATTAATGCCTAGACTTTTCTTTTTCAAAATTTTATATTTTTCTATTAGTTTTTCACACACAATGAATATCTAGCATGTAAAAATAAAGACAAGTAATAGCATGCAAGATATAAAAGAGACAAAGAGAGAGAGAGTGAGCAATCGCAAACACAAAGGGTTTGTTTCGAGGTTCGAGCACCTAGCTCTACATCCCCGCCTTCACCACCGTGAAGGATTTCTAATCCACTATCTCCCACCGAGGGAACCTCCACCGAGGAGGATTTGTTACAACAATAGGAGTACCGAACTCCTCTCTTAAACACCGCCTCACAACCGAGGGGTAGGCCCGTAGCCAAACAACAACCGATCCACCTCACACTTGAGGGATACAAACCAACAACCAACTCCACCTCACCAAGAGGGAGTAAACACCAATCTCCACCTCTACCAATGAGGGAGCAAACACCAACCCAATATAACAACCTCAACCTCTACCAAAGAGGGAGCAACTCAAGAAATCAAGGGTTTATAACAAGTGGTATGTCTCAACCACAAACCTCTTTCCTTTTTCTCTTTTCCACAAAACAAAGATCCTAATAGATTAGGATAGAAGATAAGCTCAAGTGTGGAAAACAAGTGTTTTGGTCAAAGAAAAACTCTTGGGAAAATACCAAATAGATATTGAAATGAAGAACAATAAACCAATTTCCCAAAAACCTATTTTCTTTGAAAATAACAAAACACTTAAAACAAATAAGATGGATCTTTTGGCACTTAAAACTCTTTTGAAAACTTGTAAAAACACTTCAGAAAAGTAGGAATTTTTACTCTTTAAAATCTTGGTTAAAATCATGAAGAGATGGGGTATTTATAGCCCCAAAACAAAACTAGCCGTTAGGCTGATCTGGCAGCCTGACAGGCTACCGGTCGGCGGCCGGCCGACCGCCAACGGTCAAAAATCCGACCGTTGGAGCAAACCGGTCGACCGCCCGGCCGACCGAAATAAACAGAGAGCACTGCTCTCAGTAACGGTCGACCGCCCGGTCGGCCGTCCCATTGTGTGCCAGACGTGCACGGTTCTGTGCACGTCGGTCGACCGTACGGGTCGACCGGCCTATGGTTCGGTCGACCCCACGGTCGACCGGCCTGGCCTGACAGACAGGTCTGGGTCTGAAACTGGATTAAAACATATCTTGAAAATTCTTTTAATAACTTCTAAAAATCCAAAAAATGTTTTTATCATATTGCATTGATATATAAACATGTGATAAACATTTCTACTCAAATATCAAGCATATGATACCATTTTTGTTTCTTAATATTTTTACCAAAAACCAAAACATGTATTTTATCAAACTTGAATTTTTCAATACATGAATAGGAAAGTCAAAATAAGTTTGTTTAAAAGTTAAGCATGCATGTATAGAATGAAACAACTATACATATACCAATTAAACTTGTTTTGATCAATCTATTTATGAAAACCAAATCCAAAACATAAATCTTGTGTGTGTTGTGAACATGAGCATATCAACTATACTAAGCTTTACAAATGGATCTAAACACACTAAACTAAATTAGGATACCTAAGTCTTCTTTATGATCTTCCATCTTCAAGCCGACTCGATCCCAAACGTGATCCACCGAGTGCAAAGGTATGACCTTGATGCTCGGGCACGGGAATCACCAAGTGAAGGCTTCCAAACTCCTCTTTTTGAAGCAATCACCAACTAATTATCTTGTTATAAGATCTGAAACTAAAATCACAAGATTATTAGTAAACATAACTTCATGAGTTAGTCAACATCAAATCTAGGGTGGAAGGCCTTTGGACCAACAAGATCTATATCCGATATTCGATTTTGACGGATGCAGATATCATTTTTCACATCCGCCAAAATTTGTATTTGTATTTGTGTTTGTATCTGAAGGTTGGGTGCGGATATGGATATAATAAAGATAATATTCAATCTATATCTGATCCGATGGCACCCCTAAAAATGGGAATTCAATTTGCTGGTGGTTATTTTCATAAAAAAGGACAAATCAGTCTAAAAAAATAGGAAAAGCGAGAAAAGTATTTCCAAAGTGACGCAAGGGCATATTAACATAATAAATAAAAAGTAAGGGCAAATGATGAAGAAAAATTAATGCCCGGGTAAATAAATAATTTGGAAAAAACCCAGAGTATGAACCCATTTTCCCAATAAAAAATTACCCTTCATGTTAATATCTATTAGATTTGAATGGAATGCAACCGAAAAACCTTTTTTATTCTTGGCTGATCACACACAGAAAAGGGAAAAAAAAAAAAAAAGAAAACTCCCTTATTAAGATTTTATTTTAGACTTTTTCTTTATTTAGTATCTTGATTTCTTCTTTCTTATCTGTTTCTTTTTCTTTGCTAATCTGATTTTATTTTTTTCCCTTTTTATTCTTTACATTCTCAATATCATTATTTTCTTTTCCTCTTCTTTATTTCTTGTCATATAATTCAAAATTTTTGTCTCTTATAGTTTTCATTTTAATCTCAGAATATTTATATCTTTTTTATTTATATTATAATTTACCTCAGTTTTTCTTTATCAACCTCAATTTTTTCTTTATTTACCTCAGAATTTACTCCCTTTTATCTGTTTTTTAATCTTTTTTCTCCTTTCTTTGCTTTATTTTTTGTTCGTATTTTTATGATATTTTATCCTTTATTTAATCGCATTTTTTCTTTTCAATTTTTCTCTATATCCAAAATTTTCTTTTCTTTCTTTTTACCTTAGATTTTTATATCAATGATTTTTTTATGTAGAACCATTTTTTTATCTCAATTGCTTTCTATATTTATCTCAAACATTTCCTTTCGTTATGTCACTCTTTTTTTTTTTAAGCCTGAGACAAATGGCTTAGTTGTTGTTGACTCTTTTTTCTTTTTTTTATCTCAAAAATTTTCTTTTTTATATTGTTTTTCTTTCTTATAATAACATTTTTATCTCACAAATTTTTGTTTATTTTATTTTGTTCTCTCTATCCCCCCACGCCCACCACAAAAAACACGCCTTCTATCCATTAGATTTATTTTTTTTTATCCTTTCCTTCCTTTTCTTGTAGTTTTATTTTAATTTTGATTTTTCTTTTACATTCTTTTTATCACATATTTTCTTTTTTGTTCTATAATGCAGATACTTCTTCCTTTTATCTCAATTATTTTTATCTAAGATTTGTTTTAATTTAACTCATATATTCCTATCTCAGTATTATTGTTTATCTATTTTCTTGTTCATATTAGATTTTTTTTTAAATAATATTAGCTTTGATTTTTCTAATATATATTTCTTCTCTCTTTTAGATTTTTTTATTGTTTCCTGATTCATTTTTTACCTTCTTTTCTCAATTTTTATTTATTATCTAAATTTTCCCTTTTGCTCTGAGATTTTTCTTTTTATCTTATTTTTTTCTCTCTCACCTCCAATAAATGGTCAAAAGGAAGATGTCAATATTATTTGAAAATCATAATTTTAAACTATAATTCCAAGGCTTTTATTATTTGTTTATTGCTTCCACTAAATTGTAGCTTGTTTGTATCGTTTGTAATTTGAAATAGCTTTTCATAATTAATTAGATTTTAAATTCGAATTGGATGATTTTATTTTGCTTTGGTGAGTATAGTCTAGAAATAAGCAGGTTATTTATATAATCTTAATGTTGCTAATGACTGATATATAAAATAAAATAAACTTATTTTATAAAACTATTCACATTACTAGAGTTATGTTGGATAAACCACTGGTCTATGGAGCCATAAAATTTCATATAATTTTAATTAAATATTTAAAACATATAATCTAAAAAAAATCAATATCAAAGCAAATAGCATAAAACAAAATTGATAATAAAACGTATGTTCTTCTGAAGTGGGAAAACTAAATTTAGACTCAAAAATAGAAACTGAGTATTTCATGGCAAAAGATAGTTCCTACCCGGGAAAGAATTCTCTAGAAGTTGGACTTCATGTGTCAAGACACAGTTTAGAAGTTGGACTTTATTTATCAAGGCACAGCCGTGAAAGCACTTAAATCAATACTTTTGATCTTGAAATCACTTGACAGTGATAATCTTTGAAGAAGATCGAAGGAAAGTATGAAAGCTTTGAGTTCTTGTTATTCATCAGAACACATGCCCTTGAAGGGAAGATAGACAATCAAGACGAAGTCCCTCAGAGCGCATACTCGCAAAGGAGAACAGTCAAGATTAAGGACTATTAAGAGGCTGAGGCCTATTTATAGGCAATCCATAAGGCTTATAAGTAATGGCATAAAAATCAAAGCCATCAGCCTCGATGCCCGCACAGATATCAAATCCAATGTGGAGGTGACACGTGGATTGTTGCTTCAGAAAATACCAAAGACACAAGTCCCCAACCATCAACGCCGATTTGGCATTAAAAGATCCAACAAGATCTTTAAAACAGGGTTACATGTGACGCCTTAGAGGCCGCGTCCTGAAGCCCGCGTCCTTTCACAAGACTTGAAGGATGCGTCCTGAAGTCCGCGTTCTTGCACAGACTTACCGCGTTCCTTTCGTCTACATTGAAGAAGCCAGAGCTGCGTCCCTACCAAAGAGCTGAGAGTCGCGTCTCTCTAACTCTCTCAAACAATTCAGAGCTGCGTCCTCTCAAATGGCCAAAGTCGCGTCTATCTTGATGAGCCAGAATTGCGTTTCCATCAACAGTTTAGAGCCGCGTCTTCACTACAAGCGAGAGCCGCGTCTCAATTGCAAACCTAGTATAACCTGAGTTTATCATTCGCGCATCTTTCTTGATGAACCAGTGCCGCGTCCCCACCAAACAGCTGAGAGTCGCGTCTCTCTCGATGAGTCAGAGTCGCTTTTCTCTTGGCCGCATCTCTACTACGAACGAGAGCCACGTCTCGATCACAAACTCAGTGTAACCTGAGTTTATCATTCATGGCCGTACAAAACGACTAAAGACTGCGTTTCCACAAATAGTCAAGGGTTGCGACTATGAAAGCTGAGTTCATCCAAGCAACAAAGAGTCCGTTTGATTCTCAAAAGCAAAGAAAGAATAAAGACGAGGCAAAAATTTGACAACTTTTATTATTTGACAAAAATGATAAAAGTAATACAAACACTCTCTTATTTGACAAATGGAATGTTATGGAAAAATGGAGAAATAAAAATGGGGGAGGAAGGCTAATAATCCTGCTCCGCCAAAGAGTGGATTCGTTCCCGGAGGCTGCTGGCGTGCTTCTCGGCTTCCACCAAAGCTTGAACCCACAACTCTTCCTCTGATAGGAATCTCTTAGTAGCCAGCTGTGTCTGAAGAGACTCCAACTTGGAGGAATGGGCAGTAAGGTTTTCTTGAACCTGCGTCTTGGCAGTTTTCAGCTCTTCCAGCCTTTTTTTGGTGACAATAAGTTTCTGCTCGTTGACTTGAATCAAGGCTTGCGCCTTAGCAATAGTAGCCTGAGCAGTGGTGATAACTTGCTCCGCACTTTGGATGACGACTTGGGATTCTTTTGAATCATCAACCAATCGTTAGTAGTCGGCTTGAAAGTTGTGGAGATAACGGACATCTTTAGCTATCTGTTCCTCTCTTTAGCTCATGTTCTTGAGCAGCAAGGAGCTTACTCAGTGTCGACCGAGCCTCATCCATCGAGCTAGCCTTTTCAGAGTCTTCAGTTCCCTTAAGTATATCCCCAGCTGTTCAACCAGCATCAGATACGCCCTAGATTGCACAGGACTTCCAGTGTAATGGATGTTCTCGATCTAATTCTCAAGTAGCATCCGAGCAA
>JAVJIF010014882.1:0-60642 GCA_038442645.1 Agave tequilana
AAACTCCTTATAACTCTCAAGTAAAATATCTTTTTTAAAAATCTAATAATTTTATTGAAATGAACCGTATAGATTTATCGAGGCCTTATGATTTCAGTGCTCTGGACTTTGGATCGAGTTCAGGTGAGTGTTTCTTTTCTTTATTTAATTTCGTCGTGTTTCTTTTTTTGTGTAATTTTATTTAATTTTGTCATGAGTATTCTTTTTCTCCTTCAGTTAAACAAGAGTTTTGTGATAAATAATTTTATTTTGTTATGTAATTATATTACTAAAATTCACTGAGATGATATTTGTAAGTGTTTGCTCTTGTATCATTTTCTTATTTATTGTTGTCAGTTACTTGTATCATTTCATGTGATCATCTGACTTATTTTACCAGTGTGATTACTAGTATTTCTTCATGAGACATCGGTGAGTGCTCATCCTATTTAGTTAGTTCATATGAGTGTTTATCAATATCATTACATGTTGGGAGGATTATTACTCTCATTCTAGGCTAGTTGTCGTACACCTTAAACTGTGACCTGGATTGATCTTGAGATTAGCTTGGTTCATATTTGTAGATTTATTTGAGGTATTATCGGACATTTATTTAATGATACTTCAAACGAGAATTCATTTAGACAATAAAGATGAATTAAATAAAATGTACCTCATTTAGGAGATTATTTTTACTTGATGCTTGAATTTCAACTTGAGATTTACATGAGATTTTGATTCACATTTAGATGAGATAAATAATAGCTGAGTTCTAATCATACTGGAGAATGTTTTACCTTGATTTTGATCTATCACATGATATTGATTTTGGATTATTATTGCAAGTATTTTATTTGGATCTATTCACTAATCAATTATCTGAGTAATGATGTTTATTGATATCGAGATTTGACTACAGAGACTATTTAGATTTCGTGTAGCTTGAGGATGTCCCACTCCTTAGTTATTATCTTGATTGAGATTGAAACTATTGGTAATATAACTTAAATTATAATTATATTTAGATCTTGAATTTGATTGGTTCATGATGGTAGTTATATGAATTGATATCTGAGTGACATTATCAGTAAATTTGATTATTCTTATTGATGATAAAACAGGTGAGAGTTTAGTTGGATATTGATGATTGACTTGGAGATTCTTTATTAAAAGAACGAGATATTAGACTTGAATTTGTTGGTAGACTCGATTGAGTTGGACTTAACCTTGAGTTGAGGAGTAAACGTAGATTGGTTTGACCTGACCTGGTGGCATATATATGCATAATTGACTATTTACTTAGATTTCTATTTACTTGAATTTCTGGATCTTTTATTTGAACTTAATGGAAGTGAGAGTGTATGATGGTCTTAATTAAGATTGGATGGTGGTGATTGGTTGGATATAAATGAGTATGTATTTTATATATTAAGACTTGGATATATCGATGACATTGAGGATCTGAGTTGATTAAATATTTTGCCAGATTATTTTATTCATGCCAGAAGGTCATTACTTATTCTGAATATCATGATTTACTTGAAAAACTTGATTGATTATACTTAGCATCAACCTGATAATTATAATGTCCATGTTACCATAATTGCTGAAAAAATATTGTATACGGTAACAACACCCTCATTTTATACTTGTTACATGTTATGTTATACCGGTATCCTATTCACTGACATTATATATCCTGTTATATCGATATCCTGATTACACATGTTGATGTTGTTAACAACCGAGTTCTCCCAGTGGTCTAGGTAACATGTACATTAAATAATTTTAATAATCTAAATAACCTGATATTAAATAACTTACACTGAGATTGGAGAGATTGATGAAGAAGACAACGTCTGTATTTTGGGTGGACCTAGGATATAGGTTGCGCAGCCGAAAGAAGGTTCCACTGCAGGATTCTCGTGGGGTGACTGGCACCCCGTCCTGTTATTGTTCCTATTATATATATTCCTGACTACTAGCGGTAGGGCCTAGTTCAACGTCAGGAGTCTGGGCTGTGGTCCCGGGTATGTATGGGATCCGCCTAAAGCATGAACAATGTCTCCAACCGATTAATTTCAATAACTTAGGAATCTGATTGTCACGTGTGATAGGCGTAATATGGGATGCGTCTATTATAGGTGACAATTGATGTTCGCTGACACAATAAGAATAAATTGTTCATAATGTAGTATAATTGATTGTCTTTGTTTGATACACGTATGTATGTGAGACACCCGATATTACACCTGACCTGATTGGACATCTGACTCTAGTACTGACTGACTATACCCGCCTGATATATAGATTGTAATAACACCTGACTGGATACATACTCTACTGTGTGCTATTCACATTACTGTTTATTTACTTATTCATGTGGTTTCTTATTCCAATTTATACTATTATCATATATTCATATTTATATGCAAATGCATCTTTCCGGTTTATTCTCACAATTCATTAGGAGTTCTGACTCCCTAAATTTGCATACCCAGATTTGTGGCTATTTATTGCTGATCAGGTATTTGGAGAGGATTACATGCATTACGAGGAGATGGAGTATCTTTTCTTAATCATAGGTATTCTTATTCTTTTATTCATATTATTTTCTGATTTTATCTATATCGTGTCTAGTTGTCATTTTTTCCCTTTATTCATCTGCTATCATTGTGTTAGATATTTATGTCATATTGCAGTGATATTAATTTATCGTAATAGATTTTATAACTTGTTCAGGTTATTTTAGGCTTAGCGTGTATGCGTGGGGTTTTTTCCTCGCGTATATACGTCGTCGACTTTCATCGCGACTCCGTTTTCACGTATTTTGGGAAGCGGGGCGTGACATATTGAGAGGGACAGAGAGTCAGAGAGCAGAGCGAGGGGCAGATAGCAGAGTTAGAGAGAGTGAGGAGGCAGAGAGAGATGGAAAGGGACAGAGAGCAGAGTGAGAGAGAGTGAGGAGGAAGAGAAAGATGGAAAGGGGCAGAGAGCAGAGTGAGAGAAAGTGAGGGGGTAGAGAGATATCACAGAGGCAGAGAGAGATACAGAGACATCGCAGAGAGAGATGCGGAGACATCACATAGAGAGATGCAGAGACATCGATGGAGAGAGAAGGGTAATTACCTCAGACGAGATCCACCACGAACTTCACCACGACGACGACGAACTCCACCACGAGCTCCACCATCATGAACTTCACCAGATCCACGACCACGAGCTCCACGACCTCCACCACCACGAGCTCCACAACGACGCCAAGCTCCACCACCATGACCTCAACCAGATCCACCACCACGAGCTTCCTCTTCGCAGATGCGAGAGAGAAGGAGATGGAGTCTGCGATGATCCTTGGTTTGTCACGGAAGTTGCCATCTTTTAAAGCAGATTTGTCATGGAAGCCAGTTCCACCTCCACCACCTTGGTTCAACCATGACGCATCGGTAATGATTCCCCGAACCACCACATGGCCCGATTGAGGATTTATAACGTGGCTCAATCCGGTTGTGCTTGCCTTGCGGATTACTATTACATTCACCGAAATGAATGCTTTCAAGCCGGAGGAGAATGATGGGGAAAGCGAACAGTCCAAATTTGGCAAATTTAGGATTTTAGTTGATTTCAGATTTTAATAGATTTGGTCAAGATTTGGATTTAATTGAGTTTATTTGGGTAGATTTGATTGAGATTTGATTTTATCAATAATTGCACGTATAGTGCACATATTGTAGGCTATATATATAGCCATGTAGTGAGCTTTGAGAATTAACTATTATTATTATGAAAATTATGATAAGCTATTTGCTTTGAGTGTTGATTTTGATCCATGGATTGAATCATAGGCGGTAAAGCCAAAATCTGATTGTGATCCGTGATCATATCTAACTCTCAAATTCTTGTTCTTTCCTAATTTCACCAAAATTTCACCACAAAACCCTACAATCCCCTCTATCCCACATCAGGGTTGGGTTATAACGGACATGGTAGGTTTTACTAACAATTTAAGTTGATGGGTGGCATGCTAACAAGGCATTTAAAAAAATCTTAACTTATTTTTGAGAAAACCACTAACACCTATTAATTGAACTAAGAACCCTCTCAACTATTGAAAGCCCTAATTTATGACCTATTTTGGGTTTTTAATACACAATTATATTATACCATAACATGCAACACATCCAACAGTAGGGAATAGGGGTGGCAGTTGGGTAGGGTTTGGTGGGGTCAGCATTGACCACACCTGTATGGCCAACCTAAATTTGACCTGATTAATAATCAGCTCAAGGCCCTTGACCCAATCCGACATGTGTGCATATGGGCCGGAAAGAAACAACTTAGCTTCGTCTTCTTGGCCTTCCATCGCAACTCTTTTAGGGGTGATTGGCGGGTTGCTAACATCCCACATGTTGAGGCTAACCGATGGGATTGTGTTGTCAACACAATCATTTGGGTGGTTTGGCTCGAGCGGAATCAACGAGTATTTAAAGCTAAGTCCTCTTCTAGCTTGAGCTCGGTGGCTGGATTTCTTCATTGGTAACTCTTTGGCAAGCTCACTTCCCTCTACACCATTGTCGCAAGCCGCCTTAGTGCGTTGTTCTTCAGCACTTTTGGTTTGCTTTGGGGTTTTTTTCCCCTAGCTTCATCGTAACTTCCCTCTCCCCCTATCCCTGTCTCTAGCTTGTAACTCTCCATTCTTTATTATTTCAATAATATGGGGCCAAGGCCCCACCTTTCTCTTTAAAAAAAGCTTTAGATGGAGAGATACCTAAACAAAAACAAGTCTAGTTACTTTCAGTGTTTATGGTGCAGATTCACATAGAACATACTAAAGTTTCCAATAGCCAACTAAAAATCAACATAAAATTGTATGCTAAAATTCCAAAAACAAAACAAAAGATAAAGAGCTAATTTACCAGACAAGGAGCCTCCCCCGCATAGGACATGCCCACATCTCCCCAACACAAAGCCTTCCGAGCTCGAAGAATCACATCCACCCACTCTTCTCGATCCCCCGTTACTGTTCGATCAAAAGGATTTACAGCAACACTCTTGAGCAATGCTAAAACATCCGACACCGTCTCTCTTTTCCTCTTAAGCCCATACCTCTCATTCAACAGCTTATAGACAAGAGCTTCAATTCTTTTCTTCAGCTCCGGACACATTGGAAATTTAGAATCAGAGCTGCCTCGCTGTCGAATTTCTGAACCCAGCGATTGAACAGCTCTGAGCAATTCATGGCCAAGGGATTCGGCAGCGCGAGCCCCAAGAACTTGACCGGATTGTTTAGGAAACTGTTTGCGATGTGGTCCAAGAGAGCGCGGATCTCCGCCTCGGCGCTGGCGCAGCCCGCGCACGACGTCAGGGGCGGATCGAAGGCCAGCCCATCTCGGTACAGAGAGCGCCCCGTCATTGAATTGGCGCTCTTTTTTCTTTTTTTCGATTTATTGGGATTTTTTTTTTCGCGTGGCGAGCTCCTATTTATGGAAATGAAAAATATCAATGAAAATATAAAGAACGAATCTAAATTTTCATCATGAATCTAGATCTTGCATTAAAGCTCTAGTCTAATTGAGGAATTTCATCGAACGACATCTGAGCGAACGAGAGTAATCCTCCAATTAGGAAAAGAATGGAATGTTTTTACTTAATTAGAAGAATCGTAGAAATAATTATTCTGTAAGTAGACTGGAAACTGTTTCGATACAAACTAAAGATATTAATTAATTAGACCGAAATAAAAAAGAGTTTATTGGTAAATACTTTTTGTACAACAAAACAGAGGAAAAATTAGTTATAGGAGTCGAGCGAGAGATTCTCTCTTACGCGAGAGCTATAGAATGAGGTGGGAGAAAAAAAACCTGGAGAAATTTTGCGACGAAAAGACCCGAACTTGTTTTTTTTGGCCCACAGGAGCCGCCAGTAAATAATAAGGGTTTTCGAATTTTATATAAAGACAAGAAACAGTATTATTTTGATAATAAGTTTATTATATATGTTATTGTAATTGTTATTATTTTATATTATATTTTTCAGTGCCAGCTGTTATTTTTGGGTGCTCGTTAGAAAAGTCTGTCTAGTGTGACAGTCCCAATGTGCTGGTATTAGGACGTTCTTTTATTTACATTTTTTTTTTTTTTGGGAGGAAATAAACTTTAAAAACAAGTTTTAAGAAAAATTATAATAAAAAATGACCATTTTTCTGACAAGAAAATACATCTACAGTCCACAGCAAAAAAATTTTATCATTATGTTTGATTTAGACTAACTAAATTTTGATAATTAGCCTAAATAAAACAATCAAATTATGGATTAATCAATTGCTGAATTTATCGTAAACTTAAATAAATCTCACCTAAGCTATTCAAAAAGAACAAGGTTTTTTTTTTAACAAATTTTATTTTAACATAAATCTAATAATGAATTTCTTTTAGCAGGGGCGAACGCTCATCTCCTACCAAAAAAAAAACAAGGACACAAAGCAATCACTAAAAATAAAAGATAAATAAAGTTGTCACAGGATCGAGATCCCCGACTTAGCCTCGCATCTCTGAATTCCTAAATTTGATCGATCTTGATCTAAATATTATTATTAATATTATTAAGCTAACAGCGCAACACAGATAAAATAATGGACAAAACCCATAGTTTACTCATTAATTAGAAAACGAATAATGAATAATAATGAGTGTAAATTTAGCATCCAAATATCTGTCAGTTATTAAGGTAGAAACTATGCCGATGCAGTAATTGAACCCAAACAGGGGAAGGGAAAGGGGCCAGCAGCTAATTCTAGGGCAAGTTCATTAGATGTCTGGTTTTATTTTATTAATAATATTTTTCCGAGTCAGGAAAAAGCAACAAAAGCCACAAATAAAAACTAAAAATAATAAGAAAATATAAAAAAATAGGAAAGGGCGAGAATACTCACAGAGAGAAAAAGCGATAATTTCTCGCGGCCGAAATTTTATTTTGGGGAGCCGGAGGCAGAGCCTATAAGCTCTCTCTACACCATATGGGGGGAGAGAGAGGGAGAGAGGGGAGAGAGAAATTTGAGGAACCAACCCAAGACCCGAACTTGCTTTTTTGCCCGCTTGAAGACTGCCCCCAAATGATCAGTTTTTTTTTTTTTTAAATACCAAATAGCAAATATTTATCTGTATTTATATGATGATAAGATAATAATTATTATTATAATACCTATTGCCACCTGTTGTTTTGTGTTTTAGTTTAGTTTGTGAAGCATTGAAATGAGATTATTGCAACCTCATATTTTACAGATCATAGTTTAACAAAATTGAAAGTTTTCTTTTTATTATTTTTTTTCCAATAAATGTCGTGGTAGTAATATTGGTTTTTCTAACTCAAACTTTCTAATCCAGATCTAACTCAAAGGACAAACTTGTGGGGTCAATCCCCGCATTGTATACGGTCAGCTCCACGCACCACAAGTCTAGTGTCACATTTGAGTTTGAAACTTGAGCAATAATAACGTTATTCAGTTTTGTTTTAAAAGGATAAGAAGAAGAAATAACATTATTTAGTTTTGTAAACTAAACTAATGAGGGTTAGTATAAGCCAAGAGAAAATGTAAATATAATGGAAGCGGGATATAGAAGTAGATTGACACAAAAACTATATCAAAGTCCCTTTTGCTCTTATGGTTTCTCTGAATTGTTTTAAAAAATCACTAATGGTTTGTGGATCGGTTGAGAACATTGATATGTTGCTTGTTTTGAACTTATAACTTTCCGACAAAATTTTTAAAACTTGTGACTCTTTTATCATAAATCACATGTCTCAAGTTCTTCTATTATATAGAGGTAGTCACTTAAGTCAAAAATAATATTGATAAGTTACATATTAACCTTCTTTTGGTATAGGTTATGGGTATATACCTGTCCTAATTCGGTGCCGACTGGGATTCAGCTTGAACTCAATGAACAGCCGTCCCAATTCATAAGTCAGGTCATGTTCAGGTTGCATTCGAGTGCAAGATCCGATTCTGTAAATTTCTGTTGTAATACTAGCTTGGATGCATCATCAAATTTTTTGACTTGTGTGATGCACATCTATAAAGAGCTTTAGCTTTTCAAAAGTGTATTTAAGTTTTTGATGCACCGATGTATTATAGTTAGAAAAGTATCCATTGAATAATCAAATTATTCAATCAAATTAGGATTCAGATTTGATGAACACTTTTATCTAGCAGGTTAGTCTATTGGTAATACATCTCCCTTTTCACGGAGAGTGTGTTAAAGTTTAATCCTCACAGTTGTCGAATTTCGAGATTTAATTTGAATAATTAGTAATGAATGTGTGTATAAGTTAAGGTAACTTCCACCTTGATTGTCAAAAGGGGGGAAAAAGGAGGAAACTTTTGTCATGTATGTTAATACATGTAATTTAGTTTTAGGGCCTGTTTGTTTCGCCGCAAGTGAACGCAAGTCGTAAAACTGTTTTTCCATTTTTCACTGTTTGTTTCGTTGCAAAACAACTTACAAAATGTAATCTCATTTTCCTCCACTTGCAGTTATTACAGTTAATTTTGTGGTCATGTAAGTCTCATTTTTACAATCTTATTTTCTCACTTGCAGCTGCTACAGTTAATTTTGTGGTCTTGTAAATTTCACGTGTAATATACTTGCAGTCCAAAACAGTTACTTGATAATTAATAATAATATTAAAATTTTAATATCTTTAATAATGTTTATTTATTATTTAATTATTTATTATTTTATATTTTAATCTTAGTTTTATTATTTTTAATATTGTTTAATATTCAATATTTAATTATTTTTATTTAATATTTTTATTTAATATTTTATTATCTTAATAATATTTATACCAACTTTTTAAATATTTTATTTAGATTTAATATTTTATTATATAATAATATTATGTTTTAATATAAAATTACTACATATTTAATTAATTTATTTAGTAATGTAAATAATTGCTTTATTAATATTATAATATACTTTATCATTATATTAATATTTTATTATGTTAATATTGTAATAATAAATTATAATAATAATTTATTATTAAAATTATAATTATATTTTACTTTGTTAATTTCATATTTTTATAATATTACAATAATATTATAATAAATTTTAATATTATAATATTTTTAAGTACTTTATAATATTATAATATTGTAACTATATTTTATTATTTTTCTAAATTTTTTATTATTTATGTTTTATTGGTATTTTTAGAATTTTATTAATGTTCTTTAGATTTTCTTAAAATCTTATAATTATTTATTTAGTTAATATTTTAGTAATATTTTACTAATTATACTAAATTTTATTAATATTATTGTTATAAATAAAATATTAAAATTATTAATTTTTATCTCAAATTTATTAATTCAATTTAATTTTAAATATTAGATTTAATTTAATAGTATTTATAATATTTAAATAACTGCTACAGTTAATTTTGTGGTCAACTTTTCTACTTACAGTTTTACATTACCAATCAAACAAAGTAAAATACAATATACCTTTCCATTTACACTTTCACTTTACCAACCAAACACCGTAAAACATAATATACTTTCCTATTTATACTTTTACTTTACTAACCGAATACCGTAAACACAATATATTTTCCCTGCTACAGTTCATTTTTCTCATTCTCATTTTACGACTTACGACTTGCAGTCACTTGTAGTAAAACAAACAGGCCCTTAGTGTTTTATTTTATCCTCAATTTTTTGTCAACATATTCTCTCATTCTTGAAAAATTTATTAATCAATTAATTTAATTTAAATTAATTTAAAATTTTCTAAATTGCAAGAATCAACAACTTTTGCAAATTGTTAAGAAAGAGGAAGGTCCCATCCGCACTCCACAGCCCGCACCGTTTCAAATGTCGCTCGCTACTCCACTCTTCAAAGCTACAAAAATCAAATAACACTCAAACGACATGACCGTCGGCGGCGAGCCTCCCCGCATCAGCCCGCTCCTCGACCTCATTAGCATCACCATCCCCAAGGATCCCATCACCGCCCTCTCCCACCTCGAGACCCTCACGGCCGCCCACCCCCGCGTCATCCCTCCCCCCTCCCTCCTCCTCTCCCTCCTCCGCCGCCTCTCCACCGCCTCTCCCGCCAGCCTCCCCCGCCTCCTACGCCTCCTTCCCCTCCTACCCTGCCCCCACCGCTTCTCCGAGGACGCCGCCCTCGCCGTCCTCAGATCACTCTCCCGGGCCCACCTCCCCGACGACGCCCTCCGCACTTTCCGGAGCCTGCCGGAGATCTTCCGCTGCCGCCCTGGGGTCCGCTCCCACAACGCCCTTCTAGATGCCCTCGTCCGGGCCCACCGCTGGGCCCAGGCCGAGGCCTTCTTCTCCTTCTTCCACAGCGAGTCCCGCCTCTCTCCCAACATCGAGACCTACAACATCCTCATCCGCGGCCTCTGCAGCCGGAACCAGACCCATCGAGCTGTGACGCTTCTGGATACGATCAGAGATGCTGGGCTTGTGCCCAATCGAGTTACTTACAGCACCGTGATGGCCGGGCTGCTTAAAAATGGGGACTTGGTGAGTGCGGTCAAGCTGTTTGATGAAATGCATGAGAGGGATGTGAGGCCGGATGTAGTGTGCTATAACGTGCTGATTGATGGGTTTCTGAAGAGAGGGGAGTATGAGAAGGGGATGGGGATCTGGGAGAGGCTGTTGAGGGACGGGGAGGTGAGGCCGAATGTGGTGACGTACAATGCTGTGTTGAGTGGGTTGTGTAGGATTGGGAGATTCGAGGAGGTGATGGAGATGTGGAGCCGGATGGTGAGGAATGGGCACCGGCCGGATTCTGTAACGTATGGGATTTTGATTCATTGGTTATGCGAGATGGGGAATGTGGATGGGGCTTCAAGAGTTTATTCTGAGATGATTAAGACAGGGTTTGGTCTTGATGTTGTGATGTCGAACTCTTTGTTGGACGGGTTTTGTAAATCTGGGAGGATCGAGGACTCTTTGGAGCTTTGGGAGGCGATGGGAAGGGATGGAGTTCGGAATACCATCAGTTATAATATATTGATTAAGGGTTTGTTTCGTAATGGTAAGGTTGATAAAGCACTTTCAGTTTGGGTGATCCTCGGAAAGGATAATACGTGTTGTCCGGATTCAGTGACTTATGGTGTTTTAATTAATGGGTTGTGTGAAAATGGGTTCATTACCAAAGCATTGCAGGTATTGAAGGAATCACAAAAAAATGGAGAGAACAATTTGGATGTCTTTGCATATTCATCGATGATAAATGGTTTATGCAAAAACCGGAGGTTGGATGAAGCGATGAAAATTTATGAACAGATGGCTAAATTTGGTTGCATGCCAAATTCTCATGTTTATAATACATTGATGAGTGGCTTTTGTCGAAAATCTAAGTACAGAGATGCCATCAGGATTTTTAATGAGATGGCAAGAAAGGATGCTCTCCTACGGTTGTCACATACAACATTCTTATAGACGGGCTATGTAAAGTAGAAAGGTTCGCTGAGGCTTCCAGTTTTGCAAAAGAAATGCTTGAGAAAGGTTATAAGCCTGATATGGTGACACACAGCTCATTAATTGATGGTCTATGTCGAGACAAGAAGCTTGACATTGCTCTTGACATTTGGAACCGAGTGTTAAATAAAGGGTTTGGTGTCGACATAATCATGCACAACATCCTTATCCATGGTCTTTGCTCCGTGGGAAGAACTGAAGAAGCCTTGCATATTTATTTGGAGATGAAAGGAAAGGGTTGCTCTCCAAATCTTGTGACACATAACACACTCATGGATGGATTTTATGAAGTTGGTAACTGTGAGAAGGCAGCAGATATATGGATGAGATGTTAGAAGCTGGCTTGCAACCGGATATCATTTCTTATAACACTGTGTTTAAAGGTCTTTGCGCTTGCAACAGGACTTCTGAGACAGTGGAGTTATTGGAGGATGCCTTGAGGCGTGGATTAGTTCCAACAAACATTACTTGGAGCATTCTAGTTAGGGCTATATTCAACAGTGAGATTGTTCAAACATCTGTGGCATGTGTACTATAAAGATTCATTCTACTTTACGCTGGCTGTTGGCTACATAACCAGCTCTAGTCCCATTATACGGCCTGAGAGTGAAGGTGTAAAAAATCGAACACTGTAAACAGAACAGAGGATAGTTGGGCCTATTCAGAGTTGCAGACATGATCTCTATTATATTCTCATGCAAGGTGAGGCTCTGTGTCTCTGTACTATTTATCTGTTTCTGTTTCATGCTTATGTTGGTTTTTGACATGCAGATCTTCCTGCAGGTTTCAAGTGTTTTTCAAAGAGAAGAAGAAAAAATAGCAACCTGATGTGGAAGAATATTCAAGTGTTAACATTTGCCATATCAGAACACTCTATGACTATGATATGGAAGATTGTTGAATTGCGTGGTGGTTGGATTATTGAACATCTGAAGGTATTAAAGCAAAACCTGTGTGCTCAGACATTTGTGGTATCCTCATTCGTTCGTTAGTTCTTTCTTCTTCTTCTTCTTCTTCTTTTTCCGGGCCCTGGGGGGGGGGGGGGGGGGGGATAGCCCTTAGGACCAATGGTGGGCTGTACCTTAGGCCTCTTGGATAACTGTAAAATGCCTTACCAGTGAGATCAAGAGGCACCTTCAGGTTCAAGGTACCTTTTGCTCTCAGATCCTTTTCTCGGTTAAAAAGGGAAACCTTTCATGGTATCAAATTATCAGTTCACTCTAAAGACTAAATCTGCTCTTATCAGTGCTTGTACTTCATTGGCCATCATAATTTTTTTGCATAATCTCTTTTCTTCTATTTCATTCTTATGATGTATAATTCCTTTGGGTTGTATGCAAAAGTACTCATCTGTTTACACGATAGTTCTTTCATATAATTTTGGAGAGAGAGGCATAATTAGCTGCAATATAGAAATCCTACAATACATTTATATGAATGTGTGTGCGCGCACATGCACGGAGAGAGTACATAATGCATTTAAGTTTCCCTAAAAAGTAAATGCACATGCGTAAACACTAGATACTAGACATACACGTTCATGACAATGCATGCATAAACCTTTTCTACATTCTATCTATCAATAGTATGAGAGTTTATCCTACATTTTTATGACTTTGAATTGGAAATAGTCCCTGTCTGTCTTTCTATAGAATAATCTAATGTGTCTCACTTCTTATGTTGAAATATATTCTAAATTTATATTGTTGTATACAAGTTAGAATTATGATTTTCTTTCATAAATATGCGCTATAACATATGAAGGATACTGGATGTATATCTCAATGTGCAGTTAGTATGAAATAAGTGTTTTAAACAGGCATAACAAATGTTACCTGGAAGTCTCTAAGAAGTGCTGAGAAGTGTAGTATTAAAAGTGTCTAAAATTAAAATATTTTTCAAAAAAATTGAGGACACATTTGAAAGTGTTCTACACGTACGGACTAGTGTCCAAGAAGTGACGATAGCAGACAGGACCTGTGTTGCATAGGCAAGCACCTTTGCAAGTATATCCGTCATATGGCCTCTAATTTGAGGAGATATTAATTTTACCAGATTTGCAATTAAACATGTTTAATCTTAGTCTTAAAAATCTCCCCTTTTATAATATATTTCTTGTAGAAAGAAATCGAAAAGTCTCATTCAAATACTGCATCAGAACTTGTATTCAGTTACATGGTTTTGGCAGTGGAAGTGGTATTGCCGAGATAAATCTCTGATGCAAAATCAAAGGTAGCTGGTATGTATCAGGCTGCAGGTTCTAGAGTTCACTGTGGTTTTTTTCACAATGCAACACCTGACCCATCACTATTTGCATATTTCCAGTATCATTTACAACAGCTATAATCAAAGTGTTTTGAGTCTTTGAGAAATGCCGAGAAGTGTCCAAAAAGTATCAGAAATTAAAATATGTTTAAGATTGATACCACATTGAGAAGCGTCTGATACTCGTCGAGGAGCGTTCAAGAAGTGATGATAGAAGACTCTGTGCTTACATAGATAAGCATCTTTGCAAGAATATCAATTGTAACGGCTTCTAATTTAATGGCTTCTACTTTAAAGAGAAATTGATGAGGACATCACTATTTGCCAGTTATTTTTTATATCTTAATTTATTTTTGAGTTTAATTATTTTCTTTATGTGGGCGTTTAGTACCACATCGATTATTTTCTAACATTAAATTTTTGCAAGGCCTATAAATAGGCCCCAAACTTCTTTTATTAATAGACAATGATGAATTAAAAAAAATTTCAATAAAATTTCATGAACTTTGAGTTCTTAAGATTGGAGAGTGAAGCCCATGGCGTAAGGGGTGTGAAGCCCGTGATAAAAAAGGTGCGAAGTCTAAATTTATTTTTTTTTCTTATCTCTTAATTCTGAAACTCTAATTCCCTTTCTTATGTCTTTCTTTTAAACCCTAATTTTCAATTCTTTTATTTGGAAGTGATTGCGATCTATACCATTTTACATCAATTGATATCAGAGCTCTTGGTTCCAATTACATTAAAAAAAAATTCTTCCTCTCCAAAAACCTGGCCTCTCCTCAAACCCTAGTTCTAGATCAAAGCTTAGATCTATCTAAAAAATCTCAAAACCTTAGATCTAGTACATTTTCCTTTTTTCCCCAAATTTAAATTTTGAAAAAAAAGAGAAAAAAATAGATCAATTCTATATCTGTTCTAAAAAAATTGTAGCAAATGAGTCACAAAAATCACTTTAAAAATCACCCGAAATTCCCCTTACTTTTCATCTTCTCCATCATCTTCACCACCTCCATCATCTTCACCATCCTCCCTATCTCACCTGCAAATACCAGCAAACCTCGATAGTGCCCACTGCCGGCGGGCCTTCACACCACCGACACAACCACTCGTCTCAAGATCTCACCGCCTCGACGCCCTCACTGGCAAGCCCAAACCCTGCCACAACCTGTTCTTCCTCTGCTTTACCCGCTGACACGACAAGCTCTCGCTGACGTCCTATGTAGCACGAACACTCCTATCATGGATCCGTATCGTGTTCGAAACGTGTCCGACACACTTGTCGGATACACGTGACATGTGTATTTTAAAGAATTTGTCATGTATCTACGTGTCATTTCCATTTTAATGTTGCCGTGTCCGTGCAACATAGCCAACGTCCCCTCCATCACAGTTCTGATCCCCTCGCCGCTGTTAATCTTTGAGATCTTCATCTCCGAGCTCCAGTCCTCGCCGATCTCGCGTCATCTCCAGTCCCGTCGCCACGAGTCCTCGTGATCGTCATTTTCGATCAAATCTCTACCACGACTTCCCGCCGTGATCTCCGCCAGGCTCTATTGCCATGACCACTCTGACAACATCTCCTTGCCGTCGTGATCCCCCACTTTTTGATGCCGATCAGGACCAGCCTCGCCGCGTCAAATTCCTCGCCCTATCGACCGTTTAGTTTCGCTGCTAAGCCTCACTGTAGCACACAGGATCAGGTAGAATTTGGGGGAGATTAATTTCGGGTTTAAGTTTTAAACTCGCTACGAGACCCGGATCCAATATTAACCCGACTAATTGCAACCCGGATCCAGTCGCACATAGCCCATCCAGAGCTGACTCAGTTGCTGACGTCATCGGCTCGTCGAGCCGATCTGGAGCCAAGGCTCAGACCCGAGCCAACCTCGACTCGGCTGAGTTGACTCGACCCGACTCAGCGAGTTGACTCGCCTGACTCAACTGAGTTGAGTTCAATTTAGAGAACCGTTCTTTCGGAGGCCATATGAGCTCGTTTCAAGCCCGAATCGAATCGTTTTTGAAATAGCATATTCGTGAAGACCAGTACTATACGTCTACAACCCTCATATCCAGGCTCGAGCTTTCGTCACCTCCCAGTTGCAGACCAGTATAGTAGTTCAGGCTTATTTCTGGCCCGATTCGTGCCTGATTTGAGTCATTTTCGAGGCAGTCATCTTTCAATTTCTATTACTGTTGTAATTTTTTTGGGGTGACTTTCAGCTCTCTGGTGTGGGTATTTCTCCGAGGATTCTCACAGAAATTTTGTATTGGGCATAATAACTCACCCCTCAGGTGATATCTTAATTTGAGCTGAATTGTTAATTATTAAATTACTTGCAAGTACTATTGGTTTGCGATAGTATGTTAGTTCAGTTGTTATTTGCTTCTATCTACTGGTTGCGTCATTATTTGTCATTTTTCATCATTTTAGGAGTGTATTTTCTTAGCATTTAGAACTTGAACTTTTTATTATATCTTTTTATTTTCACTTAGATGCATGTAGCTTACTTGAGTTAAAAAAGTTGCATTGCATCCGCTTGATTGTTTGACTTGCATTTGTGTCTAGATTGGTGCATTTTTTCACATGAGTTATCAATATAGAACTTGCACACTAGAGTAGTTGTGCCCATGATTGACGTGTTAGGAAAGATGAAATAGCGTATAGATTTAAATCAAAAGATCCTAAATTTGATGGCTATTGTGATCCTTGTGTTTTTAGTGATTGGTTAGCCAATATGAAATGTTATTTTGATTGGTATGAATTTCTTGAAACGAGTAGAGTCCTATTTGTCAGGAGAAAACTCATAGGGTTAGATAGAATTTACTGAAATTCGATAGTGAGATATTGTGTGAGTCGTAGTGCTGTCATAGTCTTGGGAAGAAATAAAAAAAACTTAAGAAAAAGTTCCTTCCCAAATGCTATAGGAAACGTCTCTTAGACCAGTTACACAATCTCCATCAGGGTGATATGTCAGTTCAAGATTATATAGTCAAATTTGAGGATTTAACCATTCGTTGTGATGTGAGAGAGTATTGTTCTCATACTGTAACTAGGTTTGTTTGGAGTTTAAGGTCCAAAATAAGGCGTGTTATGTTCACTGGCTCCTATGATTTGGACACTGTTGAAGAGGCTTTTGATTTTTTTTAAAGATAAACTTGACTTTCAAAAGATTAGTCAGGGCCAAAGCCTGATGTTCCAAGTGCGAGGGATATGGACATTATGATTACCATTGCCCCTCGAAGAGTCAACATGTTAGAATTGTGCTTAATGATAATGTTGATGATTTGATAGTTGTTGAGGATGTCAATACTCTTCCCGAGATTACTAGCATTGTCAAGGATACACTAGTTGATTTCGGTACATCAATTATTGATAAGGTCTACGTGTCTTCTGATGGTACCAGTGATGATGTGGATGAGATAGTTGAGTCTAATAAATCCGCAGTGCCTAATAAGTCATTCGAGTTTTTTTGTGCTGATTAAGGGTTTATGGTCGTTCCTGCTGAGCTATCTTCTAGTGAATCATCTGAGTTTCTTGCCATGATTCAGCAGGTGATTTATGGTGTTTCTTCTTATACTAGTTGCTTAGAGTTTGTGCCTAAGTCCAGTATACTATCATTAGAGGGGTTAGATGTGTGTCATTCTAGGCATCACATATATCTTTATTTCTCATCGTTAAGAGTTATGCGTAGAATTCCTACTGCATTGCATTTGCATGTTGCACATGATGATGATATCAGTAGACAGTTAGCAAATTGCGATGTAAAATATAAATTTTTTGTATATCCATATAGCATATTGTAGGAATTTGCAGTTGATAGTAAGGTGATTGTTACGAGTCACCCTGAAATTGTGAGGAAGTCACACGCTTGGTGCACATGCTCTCCTAGAGTTCTGAGGAGGCTTGATCTCATGACTGACGAGTTGAACATCCCATGAGATTCTGTTATCTGCTCTCTCTTCAGCATGGATGACGAGCCTCTGTCTACTACACGTGTCTTGATCGAGCTACCATTTTTTTACAGCCGACCTGTCACAGAAGCCAGCTCCGCTTCCATCACTATGGTCTCGACATGATGCACTAATACTGATTTCTCGACCATTATCATGGCCTGATTGAGATGCTTTGTGAGGGGAGTTCTCACTCGACGGGGTCGAGTTTCTCTCATCACGGGGGAAATGATGAGAGCATTACCAGTTGACAGTTATTTTTTATGTCTTGGTTTATTTTTTGAGTTTAATTGTTTTCTTTATGCGAATGTTTAGTACCACATCGATTATTTTCTAGAACTGAACTTTTGTAAGGTCTATAAATTGATCCCAGACTTCTTTTATTATTAGACAATGATGAATTAAATTTTTCAGTTAAATTTCATGAGTTTTGAGTTTTTTAGATTGGAGTGTGAAGCATGTGGTGTAAGGGGTGCAAAGTCCAAATTTATCCTCTTTGCTTATCTCCTTTTTCTAAAACCTTAATTCTCTTTCTTATTTCTTTTTTTTAACCCTAATTCCCAATTCTTTAATTTGAAAGTGATTGCGATCCATCCCGTTTTACATCAGTTTGCTTATATCAGAAATTAATTTTTTACCAGATTTGCAATTGACAAGAATGTGTAACTTAGTCTTAAAGA
Source organism: Agave tequilana (assembly GCA_038442645.1). Lineage (NCBI taxonomy): Eukaryota > Viridiplantae > Streptophyta > Magnoliopsida > Asparagales > Asparagaceae > Agave > Agave tequilana. The sequence goes on from JAVJIF010014882.1 coordinate 18,394, forward strand.
ATCTCTCCTTTATATTATAGTTCTTGTGGAAAGAAATTAAGAACTCTCAATAAAATGCCGCATCAGAATGTAATTCAGTTACATGGTTTTGGCAGTGGAAATGGTGTTGCCAAGATAAATCTCTGATGCAAAATCAAAGGTAACTGGTATGTATCAGACCACAGGTTCTAGAGTTTTCTGTGGTTTATTTAACCATGCAACATCCAACTCATAGCTAGTTGTACATTTTCAGTACCATTTACAACAGCTTTATAATCAAAGTGTTTAGAATTCCCTTGCTGCTACAGCTGGAGAACACAAACTTTTGGGTTTTGGAAATATTGTAGTTTCCCCTCTTTGTTCAGAAGAGCTCTCTCTATGGATCTCACAAATTGCTCTAATAAAGCCAAGACCTTTCTTCTAAAAAAAAAAAAATAAAAAAAATCAAAGTGTTTGAAAAGTTCTCAAAAAGTGTCAGAAACTAAAATATGTTTTAAGATTGAGGATACACCGAAAAGCGGCGAGCATTGAATTCAAGAACTGACGATAGAAGATTTTGTGTTACACAGGCCTTTGTAAGTATAGCCATTCTATTGTCTTCTAATTTAAGGAGAAACTTATTTTACCAGATTTGCAATTTGACAAGCATGTTAAACTTAGGTTTTAAAATTTTCTCTATTATAATTCTTGTGGGAAGGAATCAAGAACCCTCAATAAAATATCGCATCAGAACTTGTAATTCAGTTACATAGTTTTGGCAGTGGAAGTGGTATTGCCAAGATAAATCTCTGATGCAAAAGTAAAGGTAGCTGGTGTGTATCAGACCACAAGTTCTAGAGTGCACTGTGGTTTATTTAACCATGCAACACCCAACTTATCACTAATTTGTATATTTCATTACCATTTACAACAGCTAGAACTCAGCAAGTGCTTCCATCTTTTTGTAAAATTAAGACAGTGTTGTACTCTTCTATTCCCTGTTCACTCATCTTTCTTATCTCTTGCCTTGCTTGTTGTTTGATAGGCTCTGCTCGTAGATGAATTGGGCAAGCAAACCCATAAATATGAACACCAATGCTGCAACTTCCCCCCATTCAACCTCTTTAGTAGCAAAAATGGCATTGGCTATGGTGATGGCTAGCAAGGACATGAACCCAAGGTAATATTTCTCCGAATTTTTGATCCTGCACTTTCCCTTGTAATTTGTCTTAAGCTTTTGTGTTTCTGCCTTGGCCTCTGTTTTTAGCTTCTGGTGCTTTCTCTCGCAGGTTCTTGAAGAAGAGGCCTTCAATTCGGTCTTTCTCCATCGGATCCTCGAATTCCTCCAACACCTTCTCAGTCTTCTCTATCTCCTCTCTGTTCATATCAGCAGTCTCTTCAAAGGCCTGCATCCTGCCCTCCAACTTCTCCATTATCTGGCTAATCACAGGCAAAGAGCTTTTACTTAGAGAATCAGAAAAAATCGACAACACACAATGTTTTCATATGATAAGTGATTACATACCCTGGCACCGGCCTCATCAAGTTATTTCATTGCCTTCTCTCCAATCTCATCGAATTCAGCATTTGCAACCTCTGCAAACTGAGTTTGGTAGGCAGAGCACTCGTCTAGAAAGTCGGTGAGGCGGACCTTTTGGGTTTGGAGCATTGCAATTCTTGCGAGCAGTTCCTGCTTTCGCTTGTCGCCTTCAGATGACGGCGAGGACCCTGATCCTGACTCATCTGAATTGCAGAAACAGAGGGTTGATCTGTGCCGCTTCTGAACTTTCTTGGGTGAGAAAGTGGGTTCTGACAAGGGAGTAGGTTTCTGTGGCCTTGGTTGTGTTCATTTCTACCTGCTCTACTGGAGGAGGGATGATGTCTTGTATTCTCTATGTAAAGCTTGTCAATTCTACACCGCTCATTTCCAAACCTGAAACAATATCCAGAACTTACCTGGTTGAATATATTTAGTTGTATAGGGAAAGGGATGGAATGTAACTACTTGGTGGCCTCTTGACCATTTTGACCCATTTTGTGTCTCATAGATATCCATATTTTTTTTTGGGGATAAATCTCTTGTAGATATTTTATGTGGAATAAATTGGCTTTGAGTTGGTTTTGTGCAATGTTGTGCTCTATGATTTGGTTCCAAATTATTATGGTTGTTATTGTTGTGCTCTTAAATGACAGTCTGCTACAATTAGTTGTGTTGATGATACCTTGTCACTAAAATTTTTGAGCAATTAATTCAACCAAATTCAGCCAGTATATATTTGGGTCTTTTTGTCATGTAGGAATCCTCTCATATTGATTTCTGTATTTGAGCAAAAACTCAATTTAACAATTTCGGTATCATTGGATTCATATTGACATCACATTTTCTCATTTCGTCCTAATATTATTCTGTCTGTGAGAAGGAAGTAAGCTACATTTTTCATATTTTCAGAAACCAAATTCCTGATAATGTGATGACACATAGGAATATTGCATTCCACTATCAAATGCAAATGCAACCTTAGAATAAACAAATTATGGGATCAGATATTATGTATAGTAGATAATGATTGACGTATTCAACTAAAAACACCATTTCATTCGCATACTTGAGTATTGGAACAATCTCATAACTAAATGGGAGAACAAGTTGCACAAACTTTTCTCAATCACAATTGCTATAATTTTGGTTTTCGGCAAATGTTGCCCTATGAGCATATGTTGTATACAATACAAATCACACTATCACAATCGAAACCAATGTTGCCTTCTTGTAGGTATAAACTTTGCAATCAGGAGGTACCCCCCAAGTTCAAGAGACTCAAGTACTGCAAGAAGCCAGAAGAAGTAGTCCAGGTGACCGCTGTTCAGGTTATCAGGAATCCAGCCCAGGTTCCCATTCCTGGTGGTAATGTCTGTCACCGCCGTCACGAGCAGCGTGCTCAGGTAGTTGCCGAGGGCGCTGGTGGTCAGCGACAGCGCCGAGCTCATGCTCCTCATGGCATCTGGCGCCTGGTCATAGTAGAACTCCTGTTGCCCGATGAGGTGAAGAACTCGGCAGTCCCCACGATGAAGTACCGAGGCACCTGCCAGAGCATCGACATGGGCACAAAGTCTTTAGAGTCAATACAGATCGTCTCTGGCCACAATGTGAAGCCTGATGACTTCGACAATGCCAGCTGCCAGCATCGCGAAGATGGAGATGACGAGGCCAATCCCCATTCGTGTCAGTTGGGTGAATCCCCGCTTGTTGCCAGTGAAGTTGCGTGCCAGGGGGAAGATGATTCGGTCATAGACCGAACCAACAAGATGACACTGATTGTATGAGCGGCGCGGGGGGCGGGGGCGGGGGTGGGGCGGGGCGCCTTCAGGCTGCCCATGTGAGGCTCCATCTTCTTCCCTTGGAGGACGAACGTGGTGTTAATCTGGCTATAGACGGTGGAGAACACACGCCGTTGGCCCATATCAGGAGGAGATGCACGATGATCTACAGTTCCTCGACTTGAGTCACGGTGCAGAGCCTCCATAGGCTTGGCTGGCCTTTGATCTTGTCGCGCTCAGTCTCGACTGCAGCCTTGTCCAGGAACCTGAACAGGAAAAATATGCCAATTAGACAAGTTCGGAAACTTTATGAAAACGAGATTTTTCAGTGACACTTGCTTTCAATTTCCAGTTTCCAGTGTTCGAGCTTGCGGCTGCCTTATGTTGCAGACTCCTTGTCTGCAACCTCATACAAGAGGGACTTATCAACAGGGACGTTCTCGCGATATTTCCTGAAAGACGACACAAGAACCTGAGCAATCCTGGTAAGCACGCTGCCACCCGATTTCTGATGCATGTACAACGGCGAGCCCAAGAAGAAGCTGACAACGGCGATGGCCATCACGAGCGCAGGGATTCCGAACCCCCAATCCCACCCCACATAAGTCTGCACTCACACAAACACAGATGAAGCAACAAGTGTTGATCGAGAAGTAGAACCAGTTGAAGAACGAGCTCTTGCTCTTCTTCTCAGACTCGTCAGATTCATCAAACAGGTATGTGCTGAAGGAAGAGACACAGGGCTTGATTCCTCCAGTGCCGAGCGCGATGAGATAGAGAGCTACGAAAGCTGCTGCCATCTGTGCTGTGGTCGGGTGGCAGACGTTGTCATGGCACGACGGTTTGAATCCTTGACAGGCGATGTCAGGGTCAGAAGTACAAAGCCCTGAACAAGTCGAAAATCATCGCTATAATTCCTGAAGAAAAATCATGATAGTGACATGGAAAAGAGCAAGAGTTGCATTCTTACAAGGATGTAGACAATCATGAAACTGGCTGATGGTCGAGGATCGGGTGAGGTAAGAATCGGCTACAAAGGCCCGAGGAGAGGGATGATGTAGCGAGTACCCAACCAGTTGGTGACGTTGGTCGCGGCTGAAGCATTCCCTTGGTTGAGGATGTCCTCCGTGTAGGTCACCAGGGTGGTGCTCATACCGTTAGTATGCCAATCTTTCGCAACCTTCATTTGCTGCAGAGGTAATATTTGATGATTTGTGCGATCAGGTTGATGGATTGAAACATAAGAGGAGAAGATTGATGTGATGATGAGAGAAGTACCGAGGATGTAGGGGGCAAGCCCTCCATCTTTCTGTGTTCTGCTTGACTGCAGCTGTTTGGTTCATGCACTGTCATTTGGAGGTGCACACTGCATGGGGGCTAAAGATCGCATTTTTAGTGGATAATGGAAATGGGCCGTATCTTATATCTTCTACCACCACCACATGATCTGCCACTTCCTAAATGGGGCCCAAGATCAGTACAAGCAACATCAACTGGGCTTCGAAACGGGGGAAAAGGGGAGAGAGAGAGAGATAGAGAGAGAAGAAATGTATGAAAAAAGTTTTGTTTTTGTTTAGGACTGTTTACATCATAAGAATTATTCTGAGAAAATTTTGTTTGAAACCAATTCTTTTCCAAATCAAATTCTAAAGAATTTCTTGAACATCATGGCAAGCATGTGGATAGTAGACAGATTATTTTAGAAGTGGAAACAAGGGGTTTATTAAAGATTTTAATTAAACTAGCTTTACTAGATATTTTGAACTGAATCTTTGTTAGGCTTGGGCCCAAGAACATGCAACAGCATGTCAATGGGCCGAATTGAGTTGAGAAACTTTTTGGGCCGAATAAATAATACAAAAAACTTCTAAACTTTTTTTGTTTGGATTGTTTTGCGTTAAAATTATTTTGAGGGAATTTTTTTGAAACCAACTTTCATCAAGTTTTCAAGAAATTTTGAATATCATGGCTAAAATATGCAGTTTACATTATATATATATATATATATATATATATATATATATATATATATATATATATATATATATGAGAGAAATGTAAATCAGCTGACACAGGAGGCAACTCCCTCCATGTCGCACTCAAAAATCAATTTCCCGAGTGAATTTTCAAGATCCGACCGCACATTATCATCTTCATATTAAGATATATACATTAAAAAATCAAGTGATTTGAAATTTGTTTACTCCATTTTCTTTGGGTTCAAACATTAACGATTTTTTAACAATAGAACAAAATGGAACTATATATATATATATTATATATATATATATAGACTTACAGTTTCTTTACGTGTCTTGAGAATAATTGCCATGTGATGACATGACATTTGAAAACAAAATAAAAAAGAGGGACAAATAAGAGGTACATCATGCATACACATAGAGGTCGATGCATAAATAAAATTTAATGGTATGAAATGACCTCAAATGATTTAAGGTGATCTGTACCAATCAGGCAACCATAAGTCCACCAACCTTCTCTTTTCCCTTAAGAGAGGGAGAGGGAGACTTTGCCTTCTCCTTTTCCATTTTGGGACGTGGAACCCTACACTCACAACTTAGAGGTTGTGCTCTAAAAATGAACGATGAACGATGAACAACACAAATGTGACACTAGTCTTGGTCCCCACACAATAATTTGGAAAGAAAATATGAACACATCACAAGTGGAGTGGTGGTGGCCCTCCTCACGTTAAATAAATCTCTCGTTTCCATTCATGAGGAGAATTAAATGATCTCTTGACATTATATATTTGATACAAATAATGCAATTGACAAAAAAAAGTAAATTAAGCTAGTTTTTTTTTTCTTATTCCATATTTATTGTTTGCTTTGCTTTAGACCAACCGAACCGTCAGTCTTTTTTAAAAAAAAAAACTACTTGAATAAATTATCAGGAAGTGAAGTATTTTATCACTAATAACAACATTTTAATGCGTGATTTGGTATCTCGAGAAGCACTTGAAACCAGGGGGTTTAAGTCCAAAAAAAATACAGTAAATAAATAAATGAATGAATGAATAAGTAAAAATAATAATAGCAAATATCGCCCATGTTTAGCGGGCGCGTACCCGATCCGCAAAACGGTGGCCGGCAGAACAAAAAGATGCTTTCCATTTATGGAATGTTTTAGTGGGCCCACCCTCTCTGCCATGGGCACCGGTGCACATACACTGTACCGTCCACTGCACTCGCACGGGGCCCTTGTCATTTCCAACAGCAACCTGTCCCCACCTTAAATAATATATATAAATAAAATATACTCTTTCAAAATTTAAATTGAAAATTTAAAAAATAGACTAAGCTATAGAGATGGGCTAATAAAAGAGAAAATATTAATTAAATTATAATTTATATGATTATTTATTTTCCTTTATAATTAGATCTGGATGAAATAAGAGAGACAATGCGCGCAGTGCAAGACTCCAATTTACAAGAGAGAGCAGAATCACGTGGGAAAGCATCGGCACTTGCTTCCAACAAAACTTGTGGGTGCACCCAGCTGAACAAGGCAAGAGCACGTTTTGTTTGTTTGATTCTGTTTAATTAATTAAACCAAATTAAATTTTGTGCATCAGCTTTTAAACTTTAGTTTTTATAATTAAAAAGCAGGAGCTTAACCTTTGGGGGAACGCAAGGGACACGGACCACAACAAGAGACGGAGCCAACAACATGAATTCCTAGTCATTGAAAATTATGAACCAAATGAAAAGTAGAGGAGTTCTTCTCAATTTTGAGGAAGACAGCATGCCCCCACAACGCCCTTTTTAGCTCCGTCGCTAATTATGATTCAAGTATCGGACTCTTTCATAATATTAAGAGGATTGAATAATTTCTTCCGTGTTGACTGAGGTGAGAGTATTCTATTTCTACTGTCAGAAGCAAGTGTTTTTACCAACTAAATGCTGCAAGTCATGCCTGTAACAGTATTTTCTTGATTTTAAAACATGCAACAAATCAATCATAAATCTTTTAATCAAATTATATACTTGTACTAAACATGCAACTAATATAAAAGAATTAAAGAAAAATAAATTGCTGGCCTGGGGTGACGTCGTCGTGCAGAAGCACTGCCCTAAAAGAAAGATGGTTGATCATTCGTCCGGACTTTGAAGTGACATTTCTCTCTTAGCGGTAAAAACTATCCTGATAGTTCACCAACATCCAGCTCAGAACGATGATCTAGGCCTCTACTCAAACGGAGATTCGTTACCCAAAAGTGAAAAAAAAAATGTTTAAGAAATCACCAAAACTTGAAGCAGAAGATCACAATTGTTCAACATATTTTTTTTTTTTTTAAGAATTTTGAGGAGAAAGAGATAGTCAGATTTGTTGTTTCCTGTCTAAAGTTAAGTATAAAGATAATGTTTATTTGTAGCCCTCTGTTGACCTTTCTGTTTGTAACAACCCCGAGAGATTTGCGCGATCGTGCGAGTTGTTGCAACATGCAAATCCGATCCGCTATTAACGGGTTAAGAAAATTTTGAATTATCTCAAAAGAATTTTAAATCAAAATTTAAATATTAACAGGTAAAATCAAAACAAAATGTTTCAGGTTCAAGAACCCCCTGCAGGTCATAGGTGCGCGCCATCCGAACCCGAACTCGACTGAGTTCGGTTCGTCGTGTGTGCGCACGTGTGGAGAGTGTGGCAAAGCCCAATTATTCATAACAATAGGCTTGAAAAAAGTTAGTATTTATACTACTCAACCTCCCATATCTTATCCAATGTAGAATTAAAACCAAAACCAAATGAGAGCGAAACTCAAGTTTTCCCTCCAAAATCAAAACACATCCAATAACAGTACTCGGCTAACTAGTAAAGAAATAAGAGTGAATTACTGTAGCCTTTTCAACGTGTGCTGGAGATTTTCCGTCACGAGCGATCGGACGATCGATCCACACCACAAGCGAGATTAAAGAGCGGTTTGTGTGTTAAGATAATGCACAATATGAGAGAGAGAGAGAGGGAGAGAGAGAGAGAGAGACGAGTTATTTTGTGAAAACCCTTAATCGGAAAAAATCACGAGGAGGGAAAAGAGAATCCACTATAATTCGCAGGTTACAGGAATTACATGAATTATTTGTCAGAGTCTCAGTGTTGGCTTAACTGGAAGAAAAGAAAATCCAAAAGCCCCTGTATCATTGGAGGAGAAGGTATATTTATGCTTAACTGAGGTATGTGTGCCTGGGAGCTGATGTACTAGCATGATCCTTGTAAGCGCATGATTTGTATGTGTTGATAAGTTGTGACGACCGTGATTACTGGCATTTGATTGTTGGGATTGTATGCATAAAAACTTGTCTCTCCATAACTACCAACGCTGGAGAGAGTTACATATTATGAACGTGGGAGAAGATTAAGCTACGTAACTGTCAGTGAAGATCAAGACTGATTTGTTGCCATGATTGCCTTGTGTGGAATTGAAGTCTTCAGAGCTGAGGGAGCTCGAGGATAATTTAAAGTATTGAGCTTCCTAAACAAAAGTATCCTCAAGGCGAACAGTGACTTCAGTGTGGACCGGACTGGCTCCGATAAGATATGGAGTGACAGAGTCTCCTGATTATTTGGACACGTGATGTCATACTTTGAGGGTCAATTTTTGACGATTACATATACCCTCCGCTCTTTCGCATGTTGGAGCCTATGGTAGAGAAGTCAGAAGAGCGGAGTTCGTAGGAGATTATTTCGTCTTGATACTTGTGGGCATAGAAGGATCTTCAAATTAAATGTGAATCATCTAAATTGACTTGGAGATCGCGTTGCTGGCTGCAAGTTGGCATGCCGATCGGTTGATTTTCTTGAAATTTGTAAATGATGCCTTTTCGAATTCTGGTGTCATAATGACTGAGATCGTGTGGCTACGATGGTTGATATTACATCTCCTCGATTTACCGAAGATCTCAGGATGTGAACCGACATTCAGAGATTGAAATTTTGAATTGGAGAAGATTTGACTTCTCCCCCTCCATCTATAAATAGAATGGATCCTTTGGAAGCAAACTCTGCCATCTCTTCTGAGAAACTTTTGTATTCTTTCATTGTTGCTTTGTTGGGTCACCATGTATCCTTTCTCTTCTTTATCAGATGGAAAAAGGAAAGAGAAACGAAGAAGATGGTGGTCGAGCTCCCGTCGTTTGGGAGTCTGGTTGCCGCAATATGTCAGTCGTTGTGATGAGGCTATCACAATACATCAGTCATTGTGATAGGGTTCTGCCGCCGAGGCGATTGCTTGCTGGCGCTCTTCGATTAGAGCGGATGATTTGATTCTGAGTCACGCGATTTTTAGGAGGTGACGATTCTTTGGGATCTGACCTTTTTTCTATATAGGGTGTACGAAGAAGGAAGAAAGGGAGATCTTCGGTCGGGTGTTTGGGTTGCTACAAGATTTTTACGTGAAAACCCTTATCAGGAAAAATCATCGGGAGGATGAGGAGAATCTACTATAATTCGCAGGTTATAAGAATTATAAAAATTGTTTGTCAGAATCTCAGTACTAGGCTTAACTAGAAGAAAAGAAGACCCAAAAGTCCCATCTCTCATTGGAGGAGAAGGTATATTTGTACTTGACTGATCTATGTGCTTGGGAGCAGATGGTACGAGCATGATCCTCGTAACTGCATGATTTGTACGTGTTGATTGATTGTAATGACCGTGATTACTGACACTTGATTGTTGGGATTGTATGCAGGAAAATTCGCCTCTGTCTATAACTACACATACTAGAAAGTGTTACAAGATATAAACGTGGGGGAAAATTAGACTGCATATCTGTCAGTGGAGATTAGCATTGATTTGTTGTCGTGATTGTCTTGTATGAAATAAAAGTCTTCGGAACGGAGGGAGCTCCGGGATCACTTGAGTATCAGAGTTATCGGGATGTAAGTATACTCAGGTCGAAGAGCGAGTTCAGCGTAGACCAAACTTGCTTCGGGAGTTTATAAAGTGACAGAGTCTTCTGGTTGTGTAATACCCGTTCTCGGAATACGTACTTAGTTGCGTATTCAGATTTTTCGATCGTATTTTTCGATTTACTTCCTGTATTCATTTTGATCGTTTTGTCTTAGATCCGGATCCCCGGTCTCGGAGTCAGCCCCAGTCTGAACCGAGGACCCGATCCTAGTGTATTACTTGAATTGGTCTTTCTGATAATCAAATTTGACCGATTTCAGTTTTAAATATTATTTTCCAATATTTTAGATTTTATATGATTTTCTGAAATTTTCCTGAATTAAATAGAAAATCTTCAAAACCGGTGTCGACCAGTGCCGCTGACCGATTCCCGGATTTTTAATTTACAAACTGATTGGATTTCTCGAAGAGTCTTTAGACATTATCTCTTAGAATCATATTTCTTACTTAAATACTTTTTCTGAGGATTTTATGAATTTATGAAAATTCCACCGGAGTCGGTAGCTGGCTGGTTCCGGATTTTTAGTTTTAAACTATAAAGTATTTCTTAAAAAGGATTTCACCATGATTCTTAGTATAATATTCTTGATTTTTGATAATTATTTCGGGTCGTTCCGAGATACTTGATTTCGGGACGATTCCGGTATTCTCCCAAAGATTTCCGCATCTGCAACCGAATCCCGGAATCCGCCACTATAATTATTTCCACTTTTACTTCCAAGAGAATACCTTCTCTTTTCCATTTTCTTTTCCTTTTCCTATTTTCTTTCTTTCCTTTAGCTTCCACCACAAGTTTCCTTTTCCTTCCACCCTAAGCTTCTCCAAGCTTCCTCCATAAGCTTCTCCAAAGCTTCTCCAACACTCCACCACAAATATCTCCACCTCACCCCTCACCATGGCAGGCCATGATTGGCCAAGAGAAACACCTCACCTCCCCACTTTGCAAATAGCCCCCTCTCTTTTGTTTATTTGCATCACCTTCCCAAATTCCAAACCTCTATAAATACCCTTCCTTCTCCATTTCATTTCATTATCTCTCTTCACCACTTCATCAAAAGCCTTAACCACCCCATCATCTCTTCAAGGGCCGCCCCTCCTTTTGGATTGGGGCCGAGCTCCTTTTCGTCGGTAATATCACCGAAGATCATTCCGGTAATCATTCGCGATTATTCCGGTGATCGATTTAGTGATATTCGGCGACAACGATCAATGCACGCGGAGCCCATTCCCGCGTCTATGTTCTTCTTGTGATAAACGCGACGCAGAACCCACGTCCGCGTCTGCGTTCTTCTCCGTTGGCAAGACTTAGGGCCGGTACCCTCCTTTTGGATTGGGGCCGAACTTCCCTTAGTCGGGTCGATATGTATTCCACTTCCACCATTTAATGGTTTGGATTTGGAGTTGGACCATCCCTGTCGGTTAAAACGCGGAGTTTACCTCCTGCGTCTAGGCCATCCCTTAACGCGGCCTTCGCGTTATTGTATTGATGCAACGCGGAGCCATACTCGCGTATGCGTCCTTCTCATGTCAACACGACGCGAAGCTAAGTGCCCGCGTCTGTGTTCTGTCCTTGTTGGCGTGACGCGGAGTTTATCCTCGCGTCCGCATTCTCATGCCCTGATTTAAACGCAGGCCTCGAGCCTCGCGTTTGTGGCATCTATGCGACGCGGACCCCGCGTCTGCTATTCCCGCGTTTGCCATTCTTGCAACGCGACTCCCGCGTCTGCTATTCCCGCGTTTGCCATTCTTACGACGCAAGCCTCGCGTCTACTATTCCCGTGTCTGTTATTTTCGCGATGCTAACTCCCGCGTCTGCGAACCCTCACGTCTCACTTTCAAAACCCGCGCACTCTCTCCTTCCATAATTATGGCGCGTTCCGAGTTCCGTGGATTTCGGACCTTTCGGCTTTCCGGTGATTTAGGCGAGTGTTCTCGCTATCCTCTTGACTTCCTATTTTCATTGATTATGCGAGTGATCTCGCTTTATTCTTGCTTTCCTATTTCATGTGGTACTAACATTGCAGGTACTCTCGGACCCTTCACCTCCGGTCACTCACTATCTCGAAAGAGACGTGATTGGGACCGACAGGTTTCTCAGTTCCGCCTCCGGTCACTCACTATCTCGAAAGAGAGGTGATTGGGGCCGGCAGGTCTCTCGGTCTTCAGCCTCCGGTCACTCACTATCAGTGATTGAGACCGTCAGGTCCCGCAGCTCCGCTTGGTTATGCTCAGCTATTACTTTATCATATACCTGTTACATTCATGTTACTATTTAATACCTGTTTATATTCCTGACCACCTGACATGCTACTACTTAGCAAGACCCCTTGTTATGACATGACTTGCCACCAGACTAATTTCAACCTCTTGACATGATTGGTTACCTGCCTCCTGTTATATTAATACTTGACTTGTGATTATCACATTACGGGAATCCTGACTTGTTATCCTGAATGGAACTAAGTGCCACACAGAGCAAAGTGCCACACCATACTCGGTGGGGGCCACCTCTTGAATCTGTGGGGGCCACCTCTAGAATCCATCCCTCAGAACAAAGTGCCACATGGAACAAAGTGCCACACCATACACGGTGGGGGCCACCTCTTGAATCTGTGGGGGCCACCTCTTGAATCTGTAGGGCCATTTCCTGTCATGACCCGTTATTTTCCGTAATCTGTTAATATTGACAACTTGCACCTGGTTTGGGGAAACTGATGGGCCCTGATTAATCATGTTCATGGTGGCACTATCGAGTCACGCGTGGCCACATACTTGAGGGATCACCTGGCGGCCACCAGGGATTCCGTGGGGTGTGCTGGCACCCCTACTCCTGATCATTCCTGCCGAGTATGCACACGCCCTAGACCTATTTCTATGGGATCTGCGATACTCTATTCCTGTTCGGGCGTCCATAAGTCCCGGTACCTAGCGGTACGTTCCGGCTCAGCACCGATACTCCTGAACCGTTGTCCCGGGCATGTACGGGGCCCATCCGGAACATGATTCATCGAACTTTATCAGTTTCCAAATAACTGGCTATATAAGTTGTGAGTGGAAGTATGTGGAATGGGACACATACTGAAGCTTGGAACTTAGGCGGCCCCAATAATAATAATAATAAGCTATGTGAATCTGTTGTGTTATTTTGTAACTCGGATTGTATGCGCTTGGATTACGGTGACATGAGATAAAGGTATATAGATGAGGGTTTCCTTGTTTGGATTATTCCTTCGATGTACTAGTCTCATGGAGCCTAACCTAAGTGTTTACGATTGGTTTTGCTCGTAATCGGCTTTACTCGGTTTTATCGGTTTTTATCGGTTTTATATTAGTTTAGGAGATATCGAGTGACGCCTGTTATGACTCTTGTTAACCCTGTCATGATTCCAGCTATGTATTCCTGTTGTGACTCCCATTATGCCTGCTATGCACTCCTGTTATGACCGTCGTGTGATTTGCCACAAATGCTTTCATCGGGTTTTATAACAGAATTCCAGTTTTATGATTATCATGCTATACCTGTTCACACCTGCTTATACATGCTCTTGTTCACGACACGGTTTTCAATGCATAACTATGATTCGGTTTTATCGTTACACATGTGCCTATCCTTGCTCGCCACTTGGCTTTTGCCTACCACTCGCCTGGGGAGTTTCATCTGACTCCCCTGGATCCTCATGTCCAGGTCATGGAGCTTGGAGCGCGTGGATTCTCCCAGTTGCTGATCAGAGTGGCGCAGCGGTAGCGTAGATCTCCAGCAGATCATCCGAAGCTCTATTCTTCCAGGCCCCCGTGTGCCTCTCGAGTTTTCCTTTTGTAAACTCGTGAGTGCCTTTGTACTGTTCATACTTGTACATCTCGTGTATTCTCGCATTTGCGCATATCAGTGATGTAATATTTGGATCACCTCTGGTGATAACTTTGTAATTGTACTCATGTGTTGGAATGTATAATGCACCACTTGCTTCCGTACTCTGATTCTTGCCTGTACTGATGCTTAGCGTATATACGTGAAGGTACTTCTGACTTGCGTATATACGTTGCATAATGTCTCCGTATCCGCCAGGATCGGGGCGTTACAGGTTGGTATCAGAGCTTAGGCTCTCACTTCCTCAGTACGTCCAGACGGCAAATTAATGGTAAAGAAATTTGCAACTGGAATACAAGAGTCTTGGTTATACATTCCAACTACAAGTGCAGAGTTATCTATTCTATCTTGATCATCATTCCTTTGATTCCTAATCTCTCCTATCCTTTCCCTGTTTTGGTTTTATGAAGCCCTTATACCAACATTAAGATATGATAAACTAAAGAGGTAGTGGCTGGTTCTGAATGAAGCTATTATGTGATCTCTTCGGCCAACCCTATGAAGCTCGGTATTCTCCAGATTGATCCTGATCTGGTTATCTTTCAGAAGTCAACAGTCGGAATTCTTAATTATCGGTCTTCTTTATTATGCTCAGTACTATCAGGGTTTCCTTTATCTTCAGTATTCTGGCTTATTCTCGGAGGGCTATTAAGTATGCAGTACAGCAGGAATTCTATTGCAAAGTTATGTTATCAGTCAGTATTATTCGGCATTGTTCGAAGATTTATACAGCCGGAAGTGCGGAGGAAGATTATTATTCAGCCAACTTGAGAGCCCTACCTATAGTGCTTCATATCTCAATTGGTATGAATTCTACCCATGTCCCCTTTGTGTTCATTTTACCCCTTATCGAAATTGCGAGGACGCAATTTTTTGTAAGGTGGATGAAATGTAATACCCGTTCTCGGAATACGTACTTAGTTGCGTATTCAGATTTTTCGATCGTATTTTTCGATTTACTTCCTGTATTCATTTTGATCGTTTTGTCTTAGATCCGGATCCCCGGTCTCGGAGTCAGCCCCAGTCTGAACCGAGGACCCGATCCTAGTGTATTACTTGAATTGGTCTTTCTGATAATCAAATTTGACCGATTTCAGTTTTAAATATTATTTTCCAATATTTTAGATTTTATATGATTTTCTGGAATTTTCCTGAATTAAATAGAAAATCTTCAAAACCGGTGTCGACCAGTGCCGCTGACCGATTCCCAGATTTTTAATTTACAAACTGTTTGGAATTTCTCGAAGAGTCTTTAGACATTATCTCTTAGAATCATATTTCTTACTTAAATACTTTTTCTGAGGATTTTATGAATTTATGAAAATTCCACCGGAGTCGGTAGCTGGCTGGTTCCGGGATTTTTAGTTTTAAAAACTATAAAGTATTTCTTAAAAAGGATTTCACCATGATTCTTAGTATAATATTCTTGATTTTTGATAATTATTTCGGTCGTTCCGAGATACTTGATTTCGGGACGATTCCGGTATTTTCCCAAAAGATTTCCGCATCTGCAACCGAATCCCGGGAATCCGCCACTATAATTATTTCCACTTTTACTTCCAAGAGATACCTTCTCTTTTCCATTTTCTTTTCCTTTTCCTATTTTCTTTCTTTCCTTTAGCTTCCACCACAAGTTTCCTTTTCCTTCCACCCTAAGCTTCTCCAAGCTTCCTCCATAAGCTTCTCCAACACTCCACCACAAATATCTCCACCTCACCCCTCACCATGGCAGGCCATGATTGGCCAAGAGAAACACCTCACCTCCCCACTTTGCAAATAGCCCCCTCTCTTTTGTTTATTTGCATCACCTTCCCAAATTCCAAACCTCTATAAATACCCTTCCTTCTCCATTTCATTTCATTATCTCTCTTCACCACTTCATCAAAAGCCTTAACCACCCCATCATCTCTTCAAGGGCCGGCCCCTCCTTTTGGATTGGGGCCGAGCTCCTTTTCGTCGGTAATATCACCGAAGATCATTCCGGTAATCATTCGCGATTATTCCGGTGATCGATTTAGTGATATTCGGCGACAACGATCAATGCAACGCGGAGCCCATTCCCGCGTCTATGTTCTTCTTGTGATAAACGCGACGCAGAACCCACGTCCGCGTCTGCGTTCTTCTCCGTTGGCAAGACTTAGGGCCGGTACCCTCCTTTTGGATTGGGGCCGAACTTCCCTTAGTCGGGTCGATATGTATTCCACTTCCACCATTTAATGGTTTGGATTTGGAGTTGGACCATCCCTGTCGGTTAAAACGCGGAGTTTACCTCCTGCGTCTAGGCCATCCCTTAACGCGGCCTTCGCGTTATTATATTGATGCAACGCGGAGCCATACTCGCGTATGCGTCCTTCTCATGTCAACACGACGCGAAGCTAAGTGCCCGCGTCTGTGTTCTGTCCTTGTTGGCGTGACGCGGAGTTTATCCTCGCGTCCGCATTCTCATGCCCTGATTTAAACGCAGGCCTCGAGCCTCGCGTTTGTGGCATCTATGCGACGCGGACCCCGCGTCTGCTATTCCCGCGTTGCCATTCTTGCAACGCGACTCCCGCGTCTGCTATTCCCCGCGTTTGCCATTCTTACGACGCAAGCCTCGCGTCTACTATTCCCGTGTCTGTTATTTTCGCGACGCTAACTCCCGCGTCTGCGAACCCTCACGTCTCACTTTCAAAACCCGCGCACTCTCTCCTTCCATAATTATGGCGCGTTCCGAGTTCCGTGGATTTCGGACCTTTCGGCTTTCCGGTGATTTAGGCGAGTGTTCTCGCTATCCTCTTGACTTCCTATTTTCATTGATTATGCGAGTGATCTCGCTTTATTCTTGGCTTTCCTATTTCATGTGGTACTAACATTGCAGGTACTCTCGGACCCTTCAACCTCCGGTCACTCACTATCTCGAAAGAGAAGTGATTGGGACCGACAGGTTTCTCAGTTCCGCCTCCGGTCACTCACTATCTCGAAAGAGAGGTGATTGGGGCCGGCAGGTCTCTCGGTCTTCAGCCTCCGGTCACTCACTATCAGTGATTGAGACCGTCAGTCCCGCAGCTCCGCTTGGTTATGCTCAGCTATTACTTTATCATATACCTGTTACATTCATGTTACTATTTAATACCTGTTTATATTACCTGACCACCTGACATGCTACTACTTAGCAAGACCCCTTGTTATGACATGACTTGCCACCAGACTAATTTCAACCTCTTGACATGATTGGTTACCTGCCTCCTGTTATATTAATACTTGACTTGTGATTATCACATTACGGGAATCCTGACTTGTTATCCTGAATGGAACTAAGTGCCACACAGAGCAAAGTGCCACACCATACTCGGTGGGGGCCACCTCTTGAATCTGTGGGGGCCACCTCTAGAATCCATCCCCTCAGAACAAGTGCCACATGGAACAAAGTGCCACACCATACACGGTGGGGGCCACCTCTTGAATCTGTGGGGGCCACCTCTTGAATCTGTAAGGCCATTTCCTGTCATGACCCGTTATTCCCGTAATCTGTTAATATTGACAACTTGCACCTGGTTTGGGGGAAACTGATGGGCCCTGATTAATCATGTTCATGGTGGCACTATCGAGTCACGCGTGGCCACATACTTGAGGGATCACCTGGCGGCCACCAGGATTCCGTGGGTGTGCTGGCACCCCTACTCCTGATCATTCCTGCCGAGTATGCACACGCCCTAGACCTATTTCTATGGGATCTGCGATACTCTATTCCTGTTCGGGCGTC
Source organism: Agave tequilana (assembly GCA_038442645.1). Classification (NCBI taxonomy): domain Eukaryota; kingdom Viridiplantae; phylum Streptophyta; class Magnoliopsida; order Asparagales; family Asparagaceae; genus Agave; species Agave tequilana. Next base: position 36,213 of record JAVJIF010014882.1, read on the forward strand.
CATAAGTCCCGGTACCTAGCGGTACGTTCCGGCTCAGCACCGGATACTCCTGAACCGTTGTCCCGGGCATGTACGGGGCCCATCCGGAACATGATTCATCGAACTTTATCAGTTTCCAAATAACTGGCTATATAAGTTGTGAGTGGAAGTATGTGGAATGGGACACATACTGAAGTTTGGAACTTAGGCGGCCCCAATAATAATAATAATAAGCTATGTGAATCTGTTGTGTTGTTTTGTAACTCGGATTGTATGCGCTTGGATTACGGTGACATGAGATAAAGGTATATAGATGATGGTTTCCTTGTTTGGATTATTCCTTCGATGTACTAGTCTCATGGAGCCTAACCTAAGTGTTTACGATTGGTTTTGCTCGTAATCGGCTTTACTCGGTTTTATCGGTTTTTATCGGTTTTATATTAGTTTAGGAGATATCGAGTGACGCCTGTTATGACTCTTGTTAACCCTGTCATGATTCCAGCTATGTATTCCTGTTGTGACTCCCATTATGCCTGCTATGCACTCCTGTTATGACCGTCGTGTGATTTGCCACAAATGCTTTCATCGGGTTTTATAACAGAATTCCAGTTTTATGATTATCATGCTATACCTGTTCACACCTGCTTATACATGCTCTTGTTCACGACACGGTTTTCAATGCATAACTATGATTCGGTTTTATCGTTACACATGTGCCTATCCTTGCTCGCCACTTGGCTTTTGCCTGCCACTCGCCTGGGAGTTTCATCTGACTCCCCTGGATCCTCATGTCCAGGTCATGGAGCTTGGAGCGCGTGGATTCTCCCAGTTGCTGATCAGAGTGGCGCAGCGGTAGCGTAGATCTCCAGCAGATCATCCGAAGCTCTATTCTTCCAGGCCCCCGGTGTGCCTCTCGAGTTTTCCTTTTGTAAACTCGTGAGTGCCTTTGTACTGTTCATACTTGTACATCTCGTGTATTCTCGCATTTGCGCATATCAGTGATGTAATATTTGGATCACCTCTGGTGATAACTTTGTAATTGTACTCATGTGTTGGAATGTATATGCACCACTTGCTTCCGTACTTTGATTCTTGCCTGTACTGATGCTTAGCGTATATACGTGAAGGTACTTCTGACTTGCGTATATACGTTGCAGTAATGTCTCCGTATCCGCCAGGATCGGGACGTTACAGGTTGCTTAGACACGTGATGTCATCCTATGAGGATGATTTTTTGACTACTATACAATGTATAAGTATTGTTTCAAATATCGTTTGCACCTAGCTGCAATCTAATAAAAGAAAGTCCTCCATAAATTTTTACATTAAGGAAACCTATGATCACAATTGGGCTTTCGCTGGATCATTTAACGAGGCCCAATCCACTGATTTAAGACACTCTCGAAAATGGGATTTCAGACTCAAATAGCCAGATAATCACCAAGTCCTACATCTTGCCGTTTGTTTCAGTGCTTGTGCACTTTAACAAATAATTTATAGTTAATTGTTAACTTAATTAAACAGGGAATTCAGAGCTATAAAATTTAATAATAATTAAGAGCATGATTATAATAATAAAATAAACAAACAACAAAAAAAACGCACCCCCCATTGGCCTCCGAGGGGACTGACTGCGGTTGGTCACATCACCACCGGGCCCACACCCAATGCATCCACATTGGGTACCAACCTCTATTTCAAAAAGCAATATATTAGATAAATAAACACAAATTTTTAAAATAAAAATTGCATAAATGATGTTGGAGGTTGCATCACGTTATTTGCCTAGTTTTTAACCATTTAGATTGGTCAAGTTGATAACTTGCACCGCAAATTTGTTAGGATTTAGTCGAACAAATAGTCTCACATCGTCTAGACGTGAGAATAACCTTGAGTATATAAGGATTTGGGCAACTCCACCTACAAGGAAGGTTAGTCTTTTGAGATGGTACCCCAAGTCCTTCAAAACTCTAGCTACAGAAAATAGATTTTGCTCCTTTGATTTGTGATAGTGTTACTGTATTGCATTGTAACGGAGGAATCTATCTATTTGTCTCTTGAGTATAACGATGAATAAAAAGAAAATTTAAAATATTCTCTGTTACCTATATTTTTAGTCTAGTAATGATATTGTCTTATGATTTGATAATACAATGAGAAGAAACAGTGAGTATTATCTATTCAGATACCAAAATCTTAATACCGAAATTTCAAAACATACCAAGAAATGAAAATATGAAAAATAAATTTCTGTACATATTGTCCTGAAAGATTACTTTAACTACAACAAATAAAACAATTGAGCTGTGATTCATCAAAATAAACAGCTCCCTCAATGAAACAACAACATCTGTATAAACCTGAAGAGTAGTTGTTGGGGAGAGTGGAAAGGTCGGCAACTACTGGGGCCGGGGGGTCTTCTTGTTTTTTATTTAATTCTTTATTATTTTCTCTTCTTTAATAATAATACATGTGAAAGAGAAGCAAATTATTATTTTATAAGAAGCCAAGAAAAGTTTTTGTCTTCTTGAGCCAATATTTGAAATGATATTATGTCCATTACACAGTCTCTCTCTCCCCTCGGCTAAATAACTGAAAACAAACAACCAAAAAAAAAAAAAATGTTCTGAGAAAATGAAGTAAGCTTTGGGCTTTTTTTACATTTTCCTTGGATTCTAAGCTTACAAAAATTCCATTCAATTTCAGGGCAACACGTTGCAACACATCTTTTTCATTCTCATCCCTATAAAATCATACGCTTCACTGTCATCACAGACCTTAGAAGACAAGAATGAAAATTTCCCTTTTTCTATATTTTTCTTTTTACGATATATATTATATATTGCTGGTGGGTCCAAAGAGTGGGTGAGTGTCAGTGATGATTGGTTGCAACACTATTTTTTTTTAATTCCATGTATTTATTTATGTTGGCAGGAAATTTAATTTTGTTGTTTGATAATTGAGGAGCTAAATTAATGGTGTTTAGCTATTTATTTACTATTTTATTTGTCTTAATATTTGAGCTTTTCAAAGTCTGAAGCAACAGTTTTAAACTATTTCCCCATTGAAGATGGGTATAAAGAAATGGAGGAGGGGAGAGAGCTTTCCCTTGGTTGAGTGGCCACTAGCTCCCCGAAGCCCAATCACAAGCTCCCATCTTTTTCCTCTCTCTCAACTTTTAGATCTCAAACAGTAGAAAAAGGAATAAATAGGGACATACAGAGAGATTGAGAAGGATTCAATCAATCCCTCTGCAACCTCTCTCTCCTCCTCTGCTTCCTCCAACTCCGAACCAAGGGAAAGCAAAGAATTTGCAAGGAAATAAGTTTTTTTTTTTAAAAAAAAAATCACACCTTTGACTTCCTATTTTCCTCTTCCTCTTCCTCTTCCAATCATTTTCAGTACCCGGTATCCAATCTTTCCCCTCGTGGCCTTGTCGGGTTTGATTGGTTTGAGGTTTTACAGGGTTTTTGGGTTGTGAAATTCTTTGCTTGAAACTTCTCTCCTTTTTGTCTCTCACCTCAAGATCTCATCTTTTTGGTTACTCATCAAAATCTTTAGTTTTGGGCTACTGGGTATCATCTTCCTCTGTATTGAAATTATGATTGTGGGTGGGTTTTTTGAGAACTGAATCAATTAGAAGAAGAAAGGAAAGGAAAGGAAAGGAAGCTTCAGATGATGACAAAGTCAGGGATGGAAACTCTGTCCCCAGCCTCAGCCTACTTCATGAACTCAAACTGGATTCTTGGGGAGAAGAAGAGTGGCGAGTGGACTCAGGAAGATAACAAGATCTTCGAGAATGCCCTGGCCCACATCGACAGCAAGACGCCGGACCTGTGGGTGAAGGTGGCGGCCATGCTCCCGGGGAAGACAGTGAGAGATGTCATCTCTCATTACAGAGATTTGGAGGTGGATGTCACTCACATCGAAGCTGGCCTGATCCCATTCCCCCGTTACAGCTCCTCGTCGTTTACGCTGGATTGGGAGAGTGATGGGATGAAGCAAGGGTATTGTGCTGGTGGCAAGAGATCGGGAGGCAGGCTTTCCGATCAAGAGAGGAAGAAGGGAGTCCCTTGGACTGAAGAAGAACACAAGTAATTGCTCCATCATCATACTCTGTTTTTGTTATCTTTGCTGTGATTTGAAATTTGTTCTTTATTAATTTCTCTCTGCACATGTTGAGTTTTCTTGTTTGTTTGTATGTTTGTAGTGATATAATCTTAGTTCTAAATCTGTGAAGATATAAACTCGATTAATTGATTGATTGCAGGCTGTTTCTAATGGGACTGAAGAAGTATGGTAAAGGGGATTGGAGGAACATTTCACGAAATTTTGTAGTCAGCCGGACTCCTACTCAGGTGGCCAGCCATGCCCAAAAGTATTTCATCAGGCTCAATTCGGGCGGAAAAGATAAGAGGAGAGCAAGCATACATGATATTACCACCGTCAACTTGCCAGACAATGCTCCTTCTTCGCCATCTCAGCCGTCTGCGCTCACCATGCAATCGAGTTCTGCTATTGCTTCCGGAAGGTCAGACCTATCCATGGTGGTTGATTCTGATCAGCGTAACGAGGCAGCTAGTGGATTTAGTCCATTGAAACATGGTAATCGGTTCGTGCAGCTACCTTATGGCGTAGATCCATATGGAATAAAGTTGGAAGCTCAAAACACGCACAGAGGCGCTCTCCATGATTCTATGGTTGCGCATCGTGCTATGCTTATCTAGATGCAGTCATGGGTGAGAAAAATGTAGAATTAGAATGTGATGTGCTGTTGTCTTGGGTGTTCTATGGATGGAAGAAGGATCAAATCACTTAGACGACGAATCTAAAGCTTGAGATGGTAGGTCGTGCCAATTTGCTATGACAACATCAGTACGTACTTAGAGAATGCCAATAAGGATTTTGAACATTCATGTAATACATCAATATCCCGTTCTAGAGAAATTTTAATATAGAAATTATTCATGTACATATTGCCACTTAATCTATAGAACTTTGAGATTGTAAGCCTAGTATTACTTGGCATAGAGAAATGTTGGCATTCCAATGGTGCTTGTTTGTGCTAAGAGATTTGCAGTGAAGGTTTTGGCAGGTTCATTTCGCGCTTACATGAAGCAGAAGGAGAATGCAGATATTCAGTAACGCTGCTATTCATAAGGTATGGAGCTAAAGACTTGTATCAGTTAGTTTGTTCTCCATGTTCTCTACGATGGACTCATGTGTATGCTTGTATGCCTGTGCGAGAAAGAGATAATGGAGGATATATGGCTCAGTGTTGAGCTCCTTGTGTTAAATCAAATTGGATCTCATATGGTATTGATTTGCAATGGTCATGGCTTATTGACCCTGGCATTTACTTCCATAAAAAATTTATTTCGATTTCATCCTCCCATGTGTTTCCTTTTCGTAAATTGGAATGTGAACTAATAGACTTCCATTGCAGCTATGCTTTATATTCAAAATTGTCATCGGTTATATTTTCTCGATTTACAGTTTCTGTAATTGATGGTGCACATAAAGTACTTGTATTCCAAATGCAGAGCTAGTAGTTTATGCACATCTACAAGCATTCGTTGGACCATTTATAATCCAATGATTTCAACCAATTAGCTTACTTCAACATGCCCGAGACACAAGGCATTCCCTGAGATTTAGGTTTCGTCTTGCTTTCATTTGATAAAACCTTTTAATGTTATACATGTATGTGTAGAGGGGGAGAGATTTGTTCTTCAGCTTTTATGTTTTGAGCTTCCACTAGCTCGGAGTCTCATGCTTTAAAATTTATCTTCTTTTCTTGGTTCCCCTCTTTTTCTTCTCTAGGAGGTATCTCGTGATATTGCAAGATGCCAAGTATGCAGCAGAAAAATACAGTAGAGAGACCCATAACACATATCCCTCTGTTGTCTATGGCTCTATATTCTACTTAATCTCGAAAGGCTCATGAAGATTTCCTTTTGTAACTACCATTACTTCACTTCTAATGATCATATTCTTATTATTACTTGATCAGATTTTAACCCTTTCTCATTTTAAGAAATTCGATAGATAATTCTTTACATTGATCAATTCAATAGACAGACTTGGTTGGAGGTGAAATCATCAATTTCAGGGACCCTAAACTCTTCTCCAAGCCTTCTTGAACAATAACATTAGCTCTGATCTTCCACACGATTTTCATGAGCTGTTCAATAAAGCCACTTCATCCAAGCTACATGAAGGAAGGTACATTGTAACATTAATTAGTGAAGGAAAAGCATTGATTTTTAATATTTATATTGATTTTGTTCCAGGAACTATCATTATATTTCTCATATTCTTTCATATTTCTTAACTAAATAATTCCATCAACTGTTACTTTTCTGGCAAAAAAAGTGCATGGATATGGAGGATAATAGTAATTTATTTTGCCAACGTAGCTAATCTGTAATTGGTTATACTGAGTTTGGATAAGTACATATTGATATCACCACCATGCCATCAAGTAGTTTTTTTTACTTAAAACTATATTCTTAATAGAATTTACTGTTCCAAAATTGACGCGTATAAACAAAATGAGAATTAAAAAGAACTGCTACTGCTCTTTAGGTTGATTGCACGGGTGGAGCTAGAACTTTTCACTAGTGGCGGCAAACATAATATATAAAATGAACATGATAGACTCGTTTATTGCTATGTGCATGTGACACACATGAACCAAACAAGGAAAATAAATGAGGCTGCTCATGGATTTTAAACTATATGTTATGCTTATGAATCACATAACCATTTACCATCATGCAATTAGGGGAATTAATTAGAGAATTCGATATCTTACCGTCTTGATTACTAAAGAGGATGTTGAAAAGTAAAATTTCTCAAAAGTAGAGGAGTAAGAAAGACGAGATACTACACGCAATCGACCACAATTGCTCACTCCTAGCTCCCCCTCAGAGCTGTAGAGCTGCTACTTCTATTGCTGTTGTGGCTGCAACTATCACAAGTGTGGATCCTAGACATGTCAACAAGCATATAATTGAGGCCCACCAAATGACTAGAAATTATTTAGGGTTCAGGGCAACAACTTGGAACAAAGTGATCACCCCTGTTAACTTTTCAAAGGTAAATAACAAAATAGCGGACTTTTTCTTTTGGAAAGATGCAGCAGCCTTTTTTTCCCTTCAAGTTGCATTGGCAAAGCACTTGCTCCCACTTTATTCTCTCTACTCGTGGTCCTCCGTTAGTGAGTGGATTTTGATTTTAGACCACATATTCTGTCTCATGGTTTCCCACTTTAAAACATCATATCCACCCTTTTCTCCATATTCTGATTCCAAAACCCTTAAAATGAGTTTTCAACAGCACTTGCATATCATTGGACATCTGGTGTTAGGAGAGATACATGTGGTTGTCCTATTAAAGCAGAAAACTCTCTAATGCCTTTTCCGAGCTCATCATTATATACAATAATCAATAAGCGTGGGGGAGATTAAGGATCGACAAGTATACAATCTCTGAGCACTCACAAGTTCATCATCAAGAGCATTCGGTAGATTATGACCGAACAAAGTACAATGCGCAATCATCCAAGGCATACTTTTAAGGCTAACTAGAGATTCTAGTCAATTGATTAGCAGCAGAGGAATCGTAGGAGAATCTAAAGATTCATTGACCGGTGAATTTGTATTTTAACACATTTATGTCAGCAAACTCGTAAAAGTTGTGATCTATGATCAGGACATAAGCAAATAGCAAATGCTCCTACCTCACTGTTAAGTAACTAAGCTGTATGGCTTGCTGAACAACCAAAACCAAATTTGTTTCTGGTCTGAATTTATAACCCTCATCAAATCGGAAAAAATGGCTGTAGGGTTTTGCTCAGTTCTGAGATGAATGTGAATTCATAGGTGTAGAACTAGAACCCGACTTTAAACTAGTTGGTTCAGGTCTAATCAGTTATTTGGCTTTTCTTTGCAGCATCTCATGTTTCTGCAATCAATTTGTAGCTTTATTCTGCAATTCTTTTCCCTTTCTCTAGGAAAGGATTCTAACCTATTGAAGGATACCTTATTATGACAGAATATTAATAAATGCAAGTCAGATATTCGCATAGTGTCCATGATTTCTCTACATGTTTTTTTTTTCCTCAAGTCATAGGGAAAATGTATTGGTGAGAGCAAGGCATCATATTTCAAGTCTTAGAAGGTATCATATAGTTATGCAACTAATAACTGTATCATGACACAATAAAGCATACAAAGGATGCTACTGTATGAAGAATTTCTTCTAGGAGTCGTTGCGTACCTTATACATACTCTAGAAGAGAGGTTCAGCTCCTCCAATGTTTCAGTTTGTAAATTCCAGTCATCCTAGGCTGAAAGAGAATACATCTTTTTGTGAGAAAATTCTCTGATAATGCAAAGTTATATGTTAGAATTAGAAATTATGTATACGAAAATTCTTCTGGAACGAAAAAAATCTGTATAAAATGAAACGAGCATTAAATTAAAAGCAACTATCTACGATTTCTTATGTCTCAATTCTCAAAAAGAAAATTGCAAATAATTGGAAAAACAAATTCAGTCAATCCTGATCCCAAGCATTCTGCTGGGATGTCTCAATCATACTTGGTACGAACTCATGACTATTATATTTTTTTTCATAGAAATTAAAATATCAATTCGGCAATTGTTTGTATCGCCATCATCAAATAAAATAACGTTTTTGATTGGCTAGGCTGCCCAATAAGCAATGAGAAGAGCATATTTTTTGCACAAAATGATAATAAGAACATATAAGCAGAAACTATCATACTACTGTGGCTGTTGAGGTGGTGGTTGTGTTGTTTTCTTCTGCTGCTGCTGTTTTTGTTCTCTCTATAAACACAGCTGTAGCTGCCTTTGCTGCTGCTGTCTCAACGAGCAAAATTGAGGTCCCTGCCTATTAATTAAAGAACAAAGTGCCATCACTGTTAACTTCCCGAAGGTAGATGACAAAAGATGCCCACTTTCTTTCCGAAAGGCGCGCTGTCCTTTCTTTGCAAGTTGCAAAGAAATGCATGCATTGGTTTTCACTTTATAAATCAAGTTCACATACACAATTTAACTTGTAATCAGCACAGAACTCCTCCTGTATAACGATTTGATCCATCATTTTAGACCATGAACAAGTATCATACAGATTACTGTTTAATGATACAACAATCTCTCCATAAACTAGAACATTTGAACTCAACCTATATACATCATATAAGAGAAGATTCCCCCAGCCGCCCCCCCCCCCCCCCCCCCCCCCCCCCACCCCCCCCCCCCCAAAAAAAAAAAAAAAAAAAAAACAAGATTGTTTTTCCATATCCTACAATTCACACTTTTGAAGCTACCACACAACTTTATTTGTTGTTCAGACCCATCTTCAATCCGAACCCAAGTGGAAATAGAGGGTCATAAGACTTGTGCCCTGCATTTAGTGGCAACTGATTTGTGGATCTAAACCAAGTCACTGGCAGCAGACCTTCAAAGTCATAAGCCCCGATATAACATCAGTGATTCCACCTCCCTCGCTACCTGGCAGCCAAGCAGCAACGAGCGCTTCTGTTTTCTCCATCACTTCTGGCTCCAGAACTAGAGGCCTTCCTGATATCATAACCACCAGTGTAGGAATTTTGCAAGCTACAAGACTAATCAGATCAGAACAATTGAATGGGATATCGAGCTCTGATCTGTCTCCCAAAATTCTGCATATGCAACCTCTCCCACAACGACTACTGCAAATGAGACTTCTTCATTTGCAATGGTGGCCGCTGATGGACATCTTCATATATCACTTCTGTAGTTTCTCCAACGGCTTCCTTAATGGCCTCCAAAATACTTGTGCCTGAAAATGCAAAACTGGGATAAGCTTCTACTTTCCTCACACATGAAAGTGAATTCAGGAACTGTAGACATATAATCTCCCAAAATTTCTATGCAGACAGAAAATATGCTCGAGACTTCAGCTGAAAATTTCGAGCAGCTTATTATCATCCTCCTAATAAAACTATGTGCGAGTTATTACAAATTTAGATTTGGACTTGAATTCAACCCGTTCACGTGCCACAACCTCTTATGAATCAGTAATATTGAGTTTGAAAGTTGGACAGGTTTATAAATCAGGTAGAGTCTGAATATCATGATGACAGAGTTAGGGTTTGAGTATCTCGTGTCGACCCAAACCGACACGGACCCAGCCTTATCATGTTTATTCATGGAACACGGATGAGTTGTGTATAAGCATGATTTCAAATATCAACCATTTGCGATATATATTGTAACACCATTTCAGGTTTTGAGATAGCCAATATGATATTAACCGATAGTGACCAATATCTATATTATTGTCAATATGACCAATATTGTCGATATTGCCAAAATTTATACTACAAACCATCGGTTAATACATATACTGGGATTTTAAACCATGGTGTCCGAACCAGGACCCACTGGCATACCTGAAATAAATTAGAAATAATTAAATAAATGGATTTGTTTATATGTGGCTAGCAAACACTAAATCTCTCCATTCCTTTCTTTCCCTAATCCTCCATTCACTACCTCCTTCCTTCACCACCCACCACCTCCTCAGTCATCTCCCTCTAGATAAGTGCCACTTCCACCTCAAAGACTACCACTGATGGCGCTTCCATCCGCTATCTCTTGCATGATGACCATGACAACCCCCTCTCCTCCATCCGTGAAGGTTAATTTTTGTTGCCTCCTCCACAAGGACATCCCTCCTTTATCTACGCATAACTAGTTCTGTTTTCTAGTCATAGGATATTTGAGTTAACAATTTTTTTCACGTTTAATGAACTTGCTAATGGGTGAGATATATACGTTGTTGGAATGGTCATTCCTAGATTTGGCAGCTTAGACATGGTTGAAGCTCATAATTTTTTTTTGCTCGCATTAGATTTTTTTTTTTTTTGTGGAATTTTTGCTTTGATTATTACATGTGGAATAGCCAATACCCGCCCTCAACCGTTTTGAAAAAGCATATGACAAATACGGTATAAGTCCTTGTATTAAATGCCCTACCAATTAATATATGGTGGGCAAAATGAATATAGACCCATGCAATGTCGGATCCATTCGTAAAAGTTTGGTGCACGTCCAAATGTGTACCCATGAGCGGCCAGAGTCTAGTGGCACGTGGACCCAATCCAACCCAATAGCAGCATTGTATATATGTCGAAAGGGTCACAACTCAAATACAAAGAGTCCAAGGACGGATTAACAATAATTTTACGGCCCTGTCAATTTAACATCAACATTCAAAACTTGGTGACAAATTTTTGGCCAAAGTAACTATCCTTAAGAGAAAATGATGTGAAACATGTATGGGGCGGAAGCAAAAGATAAAAACTCAAAAAAAATATTTCACTAACAAGAAGACCGTTGATAGAAAAACTAATTAAAATAGATAATATCAGTAGTGATTCTTTGGCGGGCTTTTGTGTGATCAATTTCAGAAATTAAAGTGCTAATTAATTTATAATTATGCATGTAAAACAGGTTCTATACGCAATAAAAAGATAGGTAACTACAATAGAAGAAGCAGATGCATTCGCTCGCTATTTGTGAAAAGAAGATTAAAAATAATAAAAGCAAAGATGTATACTAGACATTTAAAGTTGATGCAATGATGAGTATAGTACTTGGATGATCGTGTTTGATTCCAATTACTTGGCTGGTATGAACTTATGTTTGATCTCTGATTGTAAATTGTGTTGTTTGTCTTTGAGGGCTTGTGTAATTATTCTTTATTTGCTTTGCTAGATTATCTTTATTTTCTTAGCTGTTAGTACTTTGAAATTGTGCTGGAGAAGTGGAAGCAGGTCTTGGATTGGCTGTGTTGGATAGTGAAGGAGGAGGAGACGTCGGGTCTTCAAAATCGGTTGGATGGAGAGAGGAAACTTTGTAGGCGACGAGATATTTCCATCAACGTAGAGAAAGAAATTTGTTGTAGGAGATTAAGAGTGAGGAAGAGAGATAGATAAATCAACTATAGCATCCCACCAATAATGAGTCTAATAGGGCATCCCACCACTATAGAGAAGAAGATTTGAGAAATTCACATTAACTCAATTGATAGTAAAAAAAACTTTCGTTGATTGTTGTTTTTCAAAGTGAATAAATTGGGGCCTTATATATGCTATAAAATTGTATCTCTCTCCTACTTCAACTAGATTTCAAAATCAACTTCTAAAAGAAATCAAAACTTAAAAAAAAGTAAAAATAAAAATACAAAATAGGCAATTACTAATCCTACTACAACTCCAATACATAAAGAAGAGAAAATAGAAACTTTACTACTATTAGGATTACAAAACTTCTTTATAAACAAAATTTCCTTTTAGAACCAAATAGTCATGGTTCTCTCGAGTCTCCTTCGGTATACTTTCCAAGCTTTTGAATTGAGTTTTGATGATAGCTTTGACGGCTTTATGATGTTCGCATCAGAAAGCTTCTTGATCCTCCAATTAAATTTCAATTCCCCGCTTTCATTAAAAAAAAAAAAAAAAACTAGAATTGGGCTTGCAAAAGCTCTGACATAAGCTTCTATATTACTCGCATAAAACTGAATTTGTGCTGCTGTCGATTATATATTCTCCAAGAAGATGGATTTTCCCTGATATAGTCTCCATGGAAGGATCAACAAGATTTTTACAGCACTGTCAAATTAATATCAACCTTCAAAACTTGGAGGCAAATTTGTGGCCAAGGAACTATCCTAAGGAGAAAGCTTCTTGATTCTTCCAATATAAGTTCAATTGTGTGCTTTCATAAAAAACTAGAATGGGGCTTGCTAAAGCTCTGACATAAGCTTCTATATTACTCGCATAAAAGTGAAGTTGGTTGCTGTCAATGATATATTCTCCCAGAACATGGTTTTCCATGCTAAAAGAAAAGTTGCTTGAGCATTCAGTTGAAAAGTAAACAGCCTATTACCATCCTCCTATCAAAGCTATGTTGGATGTGTCACAACTCAACTGCAAAGAGTCTCCACATGAGAATTACTGAAATTTTTATGGCCCTGTCAATTTAACATCAACCTTAAAAAACTTTGAGACAAATTTATGACTAGAGGAACTATCCTAAAAAGAGTTTCTTCCATAAAGTTCAACTGTCAGCTCTCATAAAAATCGAAAAGGGACTTGCAAAAGCTTCTAACTTTCTAAGAATACAAGATAGACATTAAGTGACATCATCTATGGCATATATTATAACAACCCGGATGAGCAGTAACAACCTGAAATGTCAACTTCAGTCTCAACCTGTGTATCATATACAAGTAGTCTTGGTTGGCTGGACCTGGAACTAGTCTTAATTATTATTAGAGTAGAAATCAGATTCTTTGTTATAGTAGAAATAGATTTTTTTTTTTTTTTTTGGATTCTCCTATTCTAAGTAGAACATTGTATATTCTTCTAATCTTATTAAGGCATGTATTTCTTTTCTCTATATAAAAACAACACACACTACTCTAATTGAGGGTACATGGTTTTTCTTTTCATCTTCTTCACCTCAACATAGTATCAAAGCCCTAGACTCTCTATATCAAATAAATTTTAGTTCTATATTTCTCTTTCCTATTAATTTTTTCTTTTGTCTCTTTTCCTCTTCTTCTGGTATCGCTCTCTCTTCAACCCACCAAAGAAACCCATCCACAAATCCCCTCCACAACTCGACAGCACAAGCAACAACACTTCCTCTTCCTCTCTTCTTCTCCTTCCACAAAATCTGTTTACAACCAACCACCACCAACTGAAGAGCTGTGTAGAATCATTTCTCATGACTATCTCAGACTTCAGAATTTTCTACAACTACTTCTAATCCCTCTCCATTTGAGGGCTCTGCTTGATTTTCTCAACTGGTCGAGATAACACTTCTCGAAGTATTGGTAGTATATCTTTACGTGGTCGTGATTTATCTACTGGAGGCTAAGATTTTGGTTGTGATTAGGATAATTCTCGAAAGTGTACTCATTGCAATCAAACCAATCATACTATTGATCAATGTTGGGAGTAGCATGACAAACCTTGCTAGCCTCCTCGAGCAGTGTATTTGTCTGATATTGTTAGATCTCATCTACTACACATGACTCTAATACTAAAAATCTGAGTATGATTCTCAATTCAAAAGATGCATTCAGTTTACTTCAGACATTGCTACTTGGCACATTCAGGTATTTCTTATTTAACAAGTTCATCACCTTCACTTGGATCACTGATTCTGATGCGTCAACCCACATGTGATTAGTAAATCTACATTCTTTTTCACTTTTCACACCACATCTTTTGCCCCTTCTGGTAGTTCCAAATGTAGCACTGGTACTAGCAAGCTCACTTCTTCTCTGGCACTCACTGATGTCAATTATATTCCACATGTTTTTTTTAATCTTGTATCTGTAAGTCGTTTGATTGAAGATCTTTAGTATTCTATAAATTTTTCTCCTCCATCATGCACAGGACCTTCGGACGAAGAAGGTGACTGGTGGGTGTATGAGCAAGATGGTATATATTATCTTCAATGCGGTGATCAATCTAAAGTGAGCACTTTTGCTCTAGCATCTGATGAGTTTGTGATGCAGTAACACTTTTGTTTAAGTTATGCATCTTTTAAAATTCATTAAATTTATTATTTTCTTCTATTAAGGTTGCCTCTAATAACAATGTGAATCATGTCAGTTTGGTAAACATCATAAAACTTCTTTTTTATTTAGGATAGTTCACCGTTGTAGTCCTTCATTTGAAGTTATTCATACTCATATTTAGGGCCTACTCGAGTTAAAAGTGCGTCAGATTTTTTTTATTTTGTAACTTTTATTAATGACTATTCTCGTATGACTTAGTTATTTTTAATAAAAGATCGCTCTGAAATTCTCTCTATTTTTTAAAGATTTCATAAAAGATTAGTATTCAATTTAATTTTTTGCTTAAGATTTTACGATCTAATAATTCTTTGAAATATATGCAACATGCTCTTCAAAATTATTATGTTTCATATGATATAATTCATCAAATTTCATGTGCCCATACACTCAAGAGAACGATGTTGCTGAAATAAAAAATCGTCATTTAGTTGACATTGCTCAAACACTAATGGTTCGAATGCATGTTTTCAAGTGTTTTTTGGGCTGATGCAGTCCTTACTGCTTGTCACTTAATTAACATGGTTCATTTTTCTATTCGATGGCAAAACCCCATTCTGAGTCTTTTATCCTGAAAGTCCTTTATCCTGAAAAATAACTGTTTGATTTATTTCCAAAATGTTTGGGTGCGTGTGTTTTGTTCAAATTCTTGAAAAAAAATATGAAATTAGATACTCGAGCAGTTCGACGTGTTCGACTTTTAGGATATTCTCGAACAAAGAATATCGATGTTGGAATCCCGTCATCAAGAAGTATATAATTTGTGCGGGTGTCACTTTCTTTGAAACACACATTAAAGTGCAACCTCTTTAGGTTCCACTACAACTCTTTCGACCACTACAGTTACTCTTCATGTACCACTAGAAGACTCGCCTTCACTCCAAGTTTATCAACGATGCAAGAAGATTACCATTGATCCTGACAACTTACCCCTCATCAGTTAATTACTTCTACTGAAGTGTCTGAGCTTTTCATAACTCTTCAAAAAGATATTCGTTCTTGTACTCAACATCCTATAGCTAAAGTGTTATCTTTCTCTCATTTATCTCCTACATACTTTAGTTTTGCAACCACATTATCTCGTCTCTCTCAAAATCTTATTGTGATGCTATGTTGGGTCCTTGATGAAAAAGTGTTATGGATGAAGAGATGATTGCTTTGCATGCTAATGAAACATGAGAATTAACTTTTTTACAACCAGTAAAATATATTGTTGGTTGTTGATGGATATACGCTATGAAATTTCTTCCCAACGAGCAGATTGAGCGCTTGGAGGTACAATTGGTTGCCAAAGGCTACACAAAGACTTATGGTGTTGATTATTTTGAGGTTCTCTCCGATAACTCGTCTCTACTCTGTTAGGATTATTTTATCAGTTGTGATGGTGACGCAATGACTTTTGAATTAGTTAGATATTAAAAATGCATTCTTACATGAAATCTTCAAGAAGAAGTGTATATGCTTCAGCCCCCTTGTTATGAGATTCAGAGGGAGACGGACAAGGTCTGCAAACTCAAAAAAGCAATCTATGATTTGAAACAATTTCCACAAGTATGGTTGACAAATTCAGTATTGTTGCACATTATGGATTGAAACCGAGCTCCTCTGATCACTCTATATTTGTAAGGCATATTTGCAGGCACTATTATTCTTACAGTTTATGTTGATGATATTATTTATTGAAAATGATCATCAAGATATTATTCAGTTAAAAACTTATTTGAGTTCTCATTTTCATATGAAAGATCTTGGTCTTTTGAGGTATTTTCTAGGGATCGAGTTGCTCGCTCTCCAAAAGGTTTTCTTTGTCTCAAAGAAAATGCTTGTTGAAAGAAACTAGTACATTAGGAATTAAACATATTGATACTCCTATGGATTCCTAATAGTCATTTTGATCAAATCTAGGAGAGTAGCTTGCTGATCCCGGAGAGTATAGACGCTTGATTGATAAACTAATTTACTTAATGTCACTCGACCTGATATTACATTGTTGTGATGTATTAAGTCGATATATATAATTTGTATCTCCTCATATTATGTTACTCTTTGTATCTTGTGTGTATCTGTAATGGGACCAGGTAATGGATTGTATTAGTCTCTTCTATCTCATTTGGAATTGGGAAATATTCTGATGATGATTGGGATAGTGATCCCATCATCATCATCATACTACTGATTATTACACTTTTTTTAATGTTGTTGGCCGATTCAGTGCTGAGGCTGAGTATAGAGTTATGACTCATACAGGTTGTGAATTGATGTGGATTCAATCTCTTCTTTCTAAAATGAGTGTCATATACAACAAGGATGATTTATTGTGACAATCAAGCGGTTGTATATTGTCAAATAATCATGTTTTTCATGAACAAACGAAACATATTGAAGTCGATTGCCACTTTATCAGAGACGTGGTTCACTTCGTTCGTCGCATTGTCAACTCGAAGAAATATTCACTAAAGCCTTGTCTAGAAAGTTTTTCAATTTTGTGTAGCAAGTGGGCATGATTGACATCTATGCTCCAGCTTGAGGGGGAATATCAGAGTAGAAATAGGATTCTTTTTTTATTTTGAATTCTCCTACTCCATGTAGGACATTATGTATACTCCTAGTTCTATTAGGACATAATTTTTTTTTCTACAAATAAACGACCACACCCTAAATGAGAGTACATGATCTTCTTCTCTTCATCTTCTTCACCTCAACAATTATGATTATATTAAAGTAAAAGATCCAAGTCAGGCTGGAACTTGTTTCAAGCATGATTAGATAAGCCCCAAGATGGTACATGGGCCTAGCTGTCAAACGCAAGCCCAAACCTTTAATATCAATTCCGCCCTATGCATATCAAGTAAGCCCAACGCACTGACAACCATAAGGCCATTGTAGCAATTTATAGCAATATATATCGACGACATCAAATCTAGCCTAAAGAAGTCCAAAACTGGATGTTGTAGCTGTTAGTGATCAGGAGCCCAGGACATGAACGAGCTCAAATATCACATAACACCGCCTTTTCAGCAATAAGAGAGTTATGTGCACAACTAAGAACAGATCCTCTCAACAAGTGAGATCAAATCCACCTACATTAATATACATTAAAAAGGTAAGAAAGCATAAGACTTCCTCTCTTCAGGTAGAAGGGATTGACTCCTACAAGCAAAAAAATGAGGAGTCATGAAGAGAGTCTAGAGACCTATATCTATTAAATTTATTCAGAAAAACCTATAGACATCAAAAACCTTTCCTCTTTCAGCTTTCTCCCATCTCTCCAAACCATCTCCTCACAACCTCTTAAGAGGCTTCACCAACTGAGAGTGACTATGCAACAAGATTTGAGAGGAAACCAAGCCCGTACACTTGGAGTGCACCGACCTGGACAATTCAGTTCCCAGATGTTTACCATCATTCAATGGCTTAGAGAAGCCCTTGTGCAGGAAAAGTGGGGAATATCCATCGACACTAAACAAGCCGATCTATTGAGCTGTTCGCTTTTCTCTAAAAACAAAGGAGACGGATCACATATGCAGATTCAACATTACTTAGCACTAGAAAGTGTATGCACAAAGTTAATGATGACACTTGACTAAATAAATAAAAAAAAAAGCAAGGTCATAGTTTGAAAATAATCAAGGCAAATGGAGAAAAGAATATGTTAAGGTAATTAAGGAGTAAAATGTAATATAAAATGGTCTATAATTATGAGAGGAAAGGATAAAATATATGATAAATATATATGGAGAAAATAAATGTCAAACATTGGCAATGGACTAAATACATGTAAAACTATAAAGGAAGGTTACTTACCAATTGTTATTCTTCCGTTGCCTCCATACCATGTTATTGTCCATCCCCCACATTGATATCCAATATTATCAGCATGACTTCCAGTGACAAGAATTCTTTTAGCATTTTTATCAAGAGGTAGAAATGGTTTTGCGGGATCCTTTCCATTTTTTAACAAAACCAAAGACTTCCGGACAGCCTCACGTGCTAGTTCCCGGTGCTCCTGAAGATCATCATGACAAGAAACTTGAAAGAAAGTACAAATATTAAAAACAATTTGCTCGCTGCTATTATCATTAGCTATGAAGCAGGACACTACGTGTTTTATCAGACGTATACATCAGACAAGACACTTATGTTGTTCGTTGTTGTTTCACGTGTACTTTTTTGTAGAGTTTGTCATGTGTAGGTATGTCGTGTTGTGTAGTGACAAATCAACATGTCAATTGTCCATGCTTCTTAGGTCGTTAACAAATACAACAAAGCTTTATCTCAAATTTTTGGGTCTAGCTACAATATTTTGTTATGTTAAGAACTATGTCCTTAGTTAAATCAAGCAGTATCATGTTTTTTCTTAATTTCCTCTATCCAAGTACTTTTAGGCCTCCCTCTAATCCTCATTCATCCATTAACTATTTCCTCTTACTTTTTCTGATTGGCGCACTAATTGGCCTCCTTTGCCCATGTGTGAACTATCTCAATCGATTCTTTGTTATTTTATCCTCAATGGGGTTATCATCTAACTTCTCATAGATGTAGTAAATTCTTATCCTATACCCTAGTGTATCTCCATTCATCCATCACAGCATTTTCATTTTTGTTACATTAATTTTTTAAACATGTTGTTTCTTAATTGCCCCACAATTTGGCCATAAAGCATTGCTAGACAGCCTAGACTAATAGCCGGCTCATACAATTTTCTTTTAAATTTCATGGGTATCATACAACAACATAGAAACCCCAGGAGAAAAGGCGATGCGCAATGATAAGCTAATGAAATGTTAACATTCTCTCTTTCTCTTTCCTTTTCCTCTTCCTTTTTTTCTTTTATCTTTTCTCGTCTTTCTATATGCTTTATGTTTTATTTTTCTGTGATTTTTCTATTTGTTGTTGCTGATCCAAACCTAAAACAAAGTTTCCACGTGTCTACATGCATGTCATTTCTTGCACGTGTGGATATGGCAGAGAATACTAGGGAGACGTGCCCAAATTTATAGTATATTTATTCATCATGATAAGTGTGCTATTTCTACTTTGGGAATTACAATGAGAGTATTTGTCTAGAAAATTTTCTGTAAGGGAAAAAACAACATAAAATTCCCTCCGTTTAGACCAGAGGCCATTAACTGCTTTTAACCTGCTAATTATTGAAATCTGAAGAAAAAAATGACTTCCTTATTCTTCAATTTTTTTCGCGACAATGAATGATTGGGTGACAAACATCGATTTAATCCACCAGCACATAATATGATAAATAGGCAGTATAACAGGTTTATGTACTAAGGTCAAAGAGGATATAAAAGTCATATCAAATAGCATAAGTGACGTAACTTATTAAGCATACCTTGCAACCAACTGTACTCAATAAAGATCGATCTGAAAAAGGCTTTTCAAACATTCCGGCGACAAATTTCACCCTTAAGATCCGCTCTACAGCATCATCAATCCTGGATATGGGTATTTCCCCCGATTCCACCAGATAAATCAAATCTTCAAGGAACTTGTCATACCTGTGAGGCACCATTATCTGTAAAAATTTAAAAAAAAAAATCTCAGCCACACGTGTGACGAAAATCAAAGTCGTGTTTAGGTTAAAATTTTGGCAATATAATTTTTACCATATCAATTCCAGCATTTATGGACGCAGAAATGCAGTAACGGTAGTTTGATCCCTGTGGCTTTGAGAGCCTATCTATTCCTTCCCAATCTGATATTACAAAGCCCTGTCAACAGAATTCTTCGTCAGGATGGAATGTACAGTTTCAATAGATGCTTCATGATTGTTAGAAAACTAAGTATTTTGCATACTTTTGAAAGAAGGTTAAGAAGGTTGTTTCAAAATACCACACAAAAGATTAATGTTAAAGGTTGTAACTTTTTACGTTGCTACTTGAGCACAAAGTTTCTACTTTCTAGGCTTCACAAAGGTCTATAACACTACTCAAGCATAAACAGAAAAAAATCAGAGGGAAGGTTCTCATTGAAGTGCATAGGAAGTTGGTACCTTAAAACCCAACTTATTCTTCAAGATATCTGTTATGAGATAACAATCGGCATGCAATGGTCTCCCATTCCAGCTGGAATACGAGGCATAACAGTACAGACTCCCTGAGCAATGCAGTCAGGATAAGGTGTCATATGAATTCTTTCCAACTCCTCAAAGCTACATATAGTGTTGCCTTCGTTCAGCCCTTTGTGCGTGCCTCCATCTCCAACAAAATGCTTCGCACATGCAATCACATTCTTACTGCAATCAATCAGACAAGAAGCATAAATAGTAGATGCCGTGAATCACGACATAGTGGTTTACAGTATGAAAAATACCTTCCGGCAAGAAAAGGTAGCCTTCGGGGTGGCCTTGAGGCGGCGTTCCCTGCAAGCCGGAAACAATGGGTGTCATCATCCGCACTATGTCCGGGTCCTCACTATAGCTCTCGCAGCATCTTCCCCATCTCGGATCCCTGCACACCTACAAAACCATAAAAAATCAACACCATTGTTATGTCTGTACCCATTGTTACAATTCTATAAAGTTAAGGCTTTATTCTGCTTATTGTAGAGGACTGTGTGTTTGCTTTCACAAATTTGCGTAACCTGCAGAAAAAACCTAAAATTTTCAGCAAATATGAGGTCAACTGACCGCAACACAAGGGGCAAATGTGTACTGAATGCCACTCGCCCTCACTTCCAACGCCGTCGCCTCTCCGATCCTACGAGCCAGCTCCCCATCTCTAAACATTCAAATTCAAATTCGATCGAAATCTAATTCAATAATAAATAATAATAAACATTAAAATCTGGGGGAAATAGATTGGACCTTGTAGCTCCGAGGGCGACGTTATGGGGGAAGATGGTGGCGCCGTAGAGGTTGTTGTGGCCGTGGACGGCGTCGGATCCGTAGATGATGGGAATGCCGAGGCGTGAGGAGAGGGCCCACCGCTGCATCTCGTCGACCATGTCGGCCCAGTCCTCGGCCGAGGCCTGGTGCTTCGGGCGCTGCCGCCGGCGCTGAGGACGCTGCCAATGGGGAGGGCGGCGAGGGCGGCGGGGGTGGTGACAGTGCGCTCGATCTGGGCCATTTGGGCGGCCTTCTCCTTGAGGGTCATGCGAGAGAGCAGATCTTTGACTCTCGCCTCTACGGGCTCGTTTGGGTCTCTGTACAGCTCTTTGTTGGCCATGGTGAAACCAACCACCCCCCCCCCCCCCCCCCCCCCCCCCCCCCCCCGGCTCTGAAGAAAGACGATAGTAGAGTTGTGGAGGTTTCGAGGGAAAGAGGTAGATTCACTAATATAGTCACTGTCGCTAGAAAACTGATCAATCAGGAGGGAAAAAAAAGATAAAGTTGGAGAAAAGCGGGGAGAGAACAAAAAAGGCCGAGCTCTTCTTCTTGTGGATGAAGATGAGCATATAGATGAATAAGATTTTTATATTTGATTAATTTTAATAATGCACAAAAAAAGAAATTCCTAGTGAATTGGAATGAGAGAGAGCGGACTCCAATTTAGAGGGGAAAAAATGCTACACGACAAACATTTGGTTATTTATTTATTTATTTCTTACAATTTTTCATGTTCTCTCTTTTTTCTTTTCTTCTTTTATTATCTAAGTTAAAAACCCAAATAAAAGCACTGTTTCTCTATTTTTCTTTTCTTTTAATCTAAAGTGAGGGATATTCACCCCATAGGCCCATACCACGAGACTAATAAGAAATTAAGAATCAAAGAACTCAGTGGTAAAAGCAGAGATTGAATTATGAAAATTTTCAATTTTATGAGCTATTGTAGTCCTTTTCTCAATAAAAAAAAAAAAAAATGGAATCAAACAGATAAGAATTGAATTTATTACTATTCTTAATTTTTCTGGTGGAGAAAAAAAGGCCATAAACACTGCTTGTTTCGGAAGAATAGAGATTCCTTCAGAATCCGCAAGGCACCGAGCATTTGATTACTAAGTAATCAAGAAAAGTATTGGAACCATACATTGGAGAAGTACTTTTTATCAATGTTGAACATAGCTTATATGAAACTGACTCAACAATGAATGAATTTAAACGAATAACAGAGACAGGAGAAAAGGGGATTGCAAAAGGATCCTCAGACAGTGGAAATGCGTTCATAATCAGCTAATCACTAGCGTGACCTCGGTCCTAAAACCGCCAATTACAATGTGCAGAATTGAGCAGAGAAATGGAAGTGAGAAAGTAGTAATAACTCCCTTTGAAACTTGAGAATTGAGAATTAATTAGTAAATTTTCTGATGTTTGAATGTTGCTGAGAAGTATGGTTTGAAAAATGTAATGTCTTTTCCCGTGTTTGGATGGAAATGTGAAAGTAATAGTGAAAAAGTTGACCACAAATTGACCGCAAAATAATATTAAAATAAAAATTAGATTGTAATTAGAATGCAAGTGAGATTTACATGATCACAAAATTAACTGTTTTGAGTTATAACTCATTACAAATGAGATTTACATGACCACAAAATTAACTGTAAAGCCCTAAAAGTGAGAAAATGATTGTATAAAACGTAAAAGAGAAAAAGAAAATAAATTTTCTCATTTTTCCTTTTTCGGTGTTTTGATAGATAGGAAAGTGAGCAATTATACTTCCCTGTTTCCTTACTTCCGCCCACTTCCTTGCAACCAAACACGCCATACTCGGGTAAAAAAAAGGAATCTACAGGATTACCAGTGACAAAAGCTGGCAGAAGATATTTTCAACTTTAAGCAGCAAGGAAAAAGATTTAAGCAGTGAAGTACTGAAGCGACAAAGATTTAATCCCACAAGTAAGAATGATACTAACAGATGTTACAATAAAAAGTTGTTCCGAAATGATACAAAGAAAATATGAGGGATTATCAAAAACAGTAGCTATTTTTTTTTCCATCAAAAGCTACTGTGGAGACAAAAGGGCCAGAAAGCAAACCTGATGCAGATGACCAAAGATTACATGGCAAAATCCAGCAACTCCTGTAACTGCATGTCACAGCAAGGCATCAAGTGAAACCATCTTTCCACTCACTGACAGGCTTTTAAATTTCTGAAAGCGGAATACAGTTTTATTACATAACACCAGCTGAGCAAATCGTTAAAATGATGAAAGCAAGATAATCTACACAAGGTCATAGAAATTAAAACAGAAAAGGGGCAAGGAGGAAGGCAAAATAAAGAAAATGGCAGCAGAGCATATACAGTCATGCTGGATTTAGAGGAATCACGGTATCTGGGCAATCTGTCCTCCGTCCTGCAAGGGAATAGTATGCCAGTATCTGTGCTGGATGCTCTATGCCAACTTCTGCTTGCATTTTCATTCTCGGAGTAGGTATTCTCTCGTCTTGGAGGAATGAACTCTATGTTCCAGAAGGGTCGGACCATCGGCAGAAGATCATTACCATCTACAGAGGCATTAAACCCTGAACCCATAGGTATCTCAAAGAAGCCAACTGCAGCACAGCAAGAGCCAAAGCACGCTCGCTGAAGCAGCAGCCTCTTAACTCCAACTTCTGCAGTTTTGGGCAACCTCTTGAGAACTGAAGTAGCCCAAAATCAGATTCCCCTACATGACCTAACAGCATCCACCGAATATTGCTGCTGTACTCGTGATATAACCAAGACCAATATCTGACAGGCCCCCAGGCCTCAGATAAAGAGCAAACCTTCTCAGCTTGGTGCAACCACCGTAAAAAGAGCATGAACCCCATTTTCAAGGGGCAGTTCTGTATTCTGTCTTCTCTATCAAGCAAAACAAGCCTAAAATCGCACAAGTTTTTGCTGTAGGTGCC